>CM035276.1:1020868-1161897 GCA_020226075.1 Hydropotes inermis | reverse complement strand
GGTACTTCAGCCCAATTAGCTGACATCATAGCACTGACTTGAGCTTTAGAGCTGGGAAAAGGAAAAGGAATAGCCATTTACACAGACTTCAAGTATGCCTTTCTGGTGCTACACACACATGCAGCTATTTGGAAAGAAAGGGGCCACTTGACCACCCAAGGGTCCCCAATCAAATATTATGATCAAATTCTTAGACTCTTGGAGGCAGTCCATTTGCCCACTGAGGCTTCAGTCTCCCACTGTAAAGGACACCAAAAAGGGAGCACAGAAGTGACACGAGGGAACCAAGCAGCTGATCAGGCAGCTAAGAGGGCAGCATTACAGAACCATGACCTAATAGGGATTGCCACCATAGTTCCACAGACTAACTTGCCATAAAATCCTTCATATAGTGAAGGTGAGACTCTTAAAGCTAAGAGTGAGGGCTATCAAGAAGATCATATGGGGTCCAAAAGGAGGGGCTCCTTTTTCTGCCTGGGAACCTCCAGTGGAAGTTGGTTAACTCCTTACATGCCACCACTCATTTAGCAGAAAAGGCTCTCCAAAAATTACTAGAAAGGTCCTTCAAAGGAACAGGCCTCCAAACAGCTATAAGGTAAGTGGTAAGTGTCTCTGCCCACTTACCATTAAATAACCCCCAAGGGGCTCGAAGACCCCAGCTGGCCCAGCCCGTCCAACAACATGGGGCCTATCCAGGAGAGGACTGGCAGATGGACTTCACCCAGATGCCAGTTTCTCAAGGGTATAAATGCCTATTAGTCATGATAGATACATTCACAGGATGGATTGAAGGCTTTCCCACCCGAACTGAGAAGCCTGAGGAGGTAGTTAAAAACAAACAAACAAACAAACAACTGCTTCATGAAATCATTCCAAGATTTGGTCTGCCTAGGTCATTACAAAGTGACAATGGGACATCATTTACTTCTAAGGTCACCCAAGGGGGTCTCTAAAGTATTGGGCATTACTTATTATCTCCATTGTGCCTGGAGGCCTCAGTCTTCAGGAAAAGTAGATAGAGCCAACCAATTCTTAAAATCAGTGGTAAAAAAGATAACCTGGGAGACCTCCCTAGAATGGAAGAAGGCTTTACCAATAGCTCTCCTCTGCACCCATATTGCCCCTAAGGAACAGGTTGGCCTTAGGCCTTATGAGATGCTATATGGGAGACTTTTTGTTTATGTCAATGACCTCTTCCTAGATCCAGAGGTTCATACCATCCAGTCTTGTACCATGGCTATTGGGCAATTCCAACAGGATATATGCTCATGGGGTATGAACCAGGACCCAAAAGACTTTAAGGAGTCACCGCTATATGCTCCAGGGACTCAAGTCCTAATTAAAGTCTGGAAAGATGGGTCACCAAAGGCTCAACTATAGCCCACATGGAAGGGCCCCTACCCTGTAATACTTTCTACCCCCACAGCAGTCAAGGTACCAGGACATGACTCCTGGATTCACTACTCATGAGTCAAGCCATAGAAGAAAACCAAAGAGGACTCTCAATATACCTGTGAGCCCCTAGGAGATCTCAGATACCTATTCGGAACTACAAATGAGTGCCATTTTAATGAACACCCGTAAAATCTGGTTTCCAGGGACAAGATTTCTCAGGATAGCTCTGAAGAGCCAACACAGTTTGGTAGAGATCCAAAACAGGCAGGTAATAAGTGTTCTGATCCTTGGACAAGGAGGGACTTGAGCCATCCTACTGATGGGAATTTGGAATTGGGTAATGCCCCTACTAGTCCTTGGTACACCATACTGATGCTGCGTATGATTGTTCCATGCATTATCAATTGTCTAACCTGTTTTGTCTCTGCTCAGGTCAACAAGCTACAACACGCAGTGCCAGTTCAACAAAGGTATAAAACTACAGCTGGCCATGGAAAATATCACTCACCCTTAGATGGACCCCACTCTAAGGACCCTGAGGCCTGAGACTAGCAAGAGGGGGAGGCCCAATGCACCTCGCCATCCCAATTCAGTAGGAAGTAGCCAGAAAGACCTTGCCGCCCCTGTTCCCAAAGAATTAGGCCTCCCATCTCTTGGGGGGGGGGAGTGTTAGGTAGTTAGCATAGGAAACCAGAGTCCAAAATGGTGGTGGCTAAAAGATAAGGAAGGGAAAAGCATGCAAAAATAGAAAAAAGGAAGGTCCAAGGACCGGAGTGAGGACTTCAGGTAGAACAGCACTCCTGACCAAGCCCCAAACCCAGGGGGAAGAAAAAAACATAAAAAGAGGTGCCAAAGGGCTCTCTCGCACGTACGCACATGCTCATTGGAGCACTGTTCTCCGCGTCTTTGGATCGACATGCCCTCATGCCTTGAAGATGGATTTCCTGCTATCATATAAGTAAAATAGAGCTGTAACACTGAGCTGTAACACTGATTTGTCTAAGAGCTATAACATGGTCCATTCAAGACCTGAGAGCTATAACATGGTCTGTCCAAGACCCTAGAGTTGTGACACGCCAAGAGGGACTTCAATGTCCATCATTCCAAATCTTTGTTGTGACTAGACAGAATAGAGGAGCATACACTCGCCCGACAGATCTTTGTTGGCAAAGCAATGTCTCTGTATTTTAATATGCTGTCTAGGTTGATCATAGCTTTTCTTCCAAGAAGTTAAGTGTCCTTTCATTTTAATGCTGCAGTCACCATGCAGTGATTTTGGAGCCCAAGAACATGAAGTCTGTCACTGTTTCCATTGATTCCCCATCTATTTACCATGAAGTGATGAGACCAGAAGCCATGATCTTTGTTTTTTGAATATTGAGTTTTAACTTAGCTCTCACTTTCATCAAGAGTCTTTTTAGTTCCTCTTAGCTTCCTTCCATAAGGGTAGTATGATCTGCATATCTGATATTATTGATACTTCTCCTGCTGCTGCTGTTGTTGCTAAGTCACTTCAATCGTGTTTGACTCTGTGCAACCCCATAGATGGCAGCTCACCAGGCTCCCCCGTCCCTGGGATTCTCCAAGCAAGAACACTGAAGTGGGTTGTCATTACCTTCTCTGGATATTTCTCCTAGCCATATTGATTCAAGCTTGTGCTTCATTCAGCCTAGCATTTAACAGTATATAAGTTAAATAAGCAGGTTGACGATATACAGCCTTGACATACTCCTTTCCCAGTTTGGAACCAGTCCATTGTTCCATGTAAGGTTCTAACTGTTTCTTCTTGACCTGCATACAGATTTGTCAGGAGGCAGGTCAGGTGGTCTGGTATGTCCATCTCTTTAAGAATTTTCCATAGTTTGTGGTGATCCACACAGTCAAAGGCTTTGGCATAGTCAATAAAGCAGAAGTAGGTGTTTTTCTGGAACTCTCTTGCTTTTTCAATGATGCAACAGGTGATGGCAATTTGATCTGTTTCTTCTGCCTTCTCTAAATCAGCTTGAATATTGGGAAGTTCTTGGTTCATGTACTGTTGAAGCCTGACTTGGAGAATTTTGAGTATTACCTTGCTAGTGTATGAGAAGAGTGCAATTGTGCAGTAGTTTGAACATTCTTTGGCATAGACTTTCTTTGGGATTGGAATGAAAACTGACCTTTTCCAATTCCGTGGCTACTGCTGAGTTTTCCAGATTTGCTGTATTATTTAGTGCAACACTTTCACAGCATCATCTTTTTCGGTTTGAAATAGCTCAGCTGGAATCCCATCACTTCCTCTTGCTTTGTTTTTAGTGATGCTTCCTAAGGCCCATTTGACTTTGTACTACAGGATGTCTGGCTCTAAGTGAGTGATCACACCATCATGATTATCTGGGTCATTGAGATTTTTTCTTTTTTCTTTTTTTTTTCCTTTTAATAGTTCTTCTGTGTATTTTTGCCACCTCTTCTTTGTATCTTCTGCTTCTGTTATGTCCATACCATTATGTCCTTTTTTTTTTTTTGGTGTCCATCTTTGCATTCAATGTTCCCTTGGTAGCTCTAATTTTCTTGAAGAGATCTCTAGTCTTTCCCAATGTATTGTTTTCCCAGATTTCTTTGCAATTGCCACTGAGGAAGGCTTTCTTATCTCTCTTTAATTGTCTTTGGAACTCTGGGTTCAGATGGATATATCTTCCCTTCTCTCCTTTGCCTTTTGCTTTTCTTCCTTTCTCAACTATTCGTAAGGCCTCCTCAGACAAGCATTTTGCCTTTTGGCATTTATTTTTCTTAGGCATGATCTTGATCACTGCCTCCTGTACAATGTCATGAACCTCCATCCATAGTTATTCAGGCACTTTTCAAATCCGATCCCTTGAATCTATTAGTCATTTCCACTCTATAATCATAACGGATTTGATTTAGGTCATACCTGAATGGTCTAGTGGTTTTCCCTTCTTTCTCCTATTTAAGTCTGAATTTTGCAATAAAGAGTTCATGATCTGAGCCACAATCAGCTCCTGGTCTTGTTTTTGCTGACTGTATAGAGCTTCTCCATTTTTGGCTGCAAAGAATATAATCAATCTGATTTCGGTGTTGATCATCTGTTGATGTTCATATATAGAGTCTTCTCTTGTGTTGTTGTAAGAAGGTATTTGCTATGAACAGTGAGTTCTATTAGCAAAACTCTGTTAGCCTTTGCCCTGCTGCATTCTGTACTCTAAGGCCAAACTTGCCTGTTACTCCAAGTATCTCTTGACTTTTTACTTTTGCATTCCAGTCCCCTATGATGTAAAGGACATCTTTTTTTTGGTGTTAGTTCTACGAAGTCATGTAGTTTTTCATAGAACTAGTCAACTTAAGCTTCTTTGATGTTAGTGGTTGAGGCATAGACTTAGATTATCATGATACTGAATGATTTTCCTTGGAAACAAACAGTTATAATTCTTTCATTTTTGATATTGCACCTAAATACTGCACTTCAGACTCTTCCGTTGACTATGAGGGCTGTTCCACCTCTAAGGGATTCTTGTCCACAGTAGTGGATATAACGGTTATCTGAATTAAATTTTCCCAATCCTATCCATTTTAGTTCACTGATTCCTAAAATGTCAATGTTCACTCTTGCCATCTCCTATTTGACCACTTTCAATTTACCTTGATTCATGGACCTAACAATCCAGATTCCTATGCTATATTGTTCTTTACAACATTAAACTTTACTTCCTTCACCAGTCACATCTACACCTGGGTGTTCTTTTTGCTTAGGTTCTGTCTCTTCATTCTTTCTGGAGTTATTCTCCACTCTTCTCCAGTAGCATATTGGGCATCTATCGACCTGGGGAGTCCATCTTTCAGTGTCATATTTTTGCCTTGTCATATTGTTCTTGGGGTTCTCAAGACAAGAATGCTGAAGTGGTTTGCCATTCCCTTCTTTAGTGGACCATGTTTTGTCAGACCTCTCCATCATGGCCTGTCCATCTTGGGTGGCCCTACATGACATACTTCATAGTTTCATTGAGTTAGACAAGGCTGTGGTGCATGTGATCAGTGTGGTTAGTTTTCTGTGATTGTGGTTTTCATTGTGATTTTCATATCTCTTTGGATAAAGTATTTAAGTAATATATTTTATAAGATATGTATTTCAAAATATTTCAATCATTAATTTTATATCAAACAAGATCTCATAAAAGTATAAAACTAAGTGAACATCATATTGAGATTTAAGAAAATAAAGATTGATTTTCAAAGACAGTAAACACTCTTATTTAAGGTAGAGACGGATTTAATTCTTTTATACAAGTAAGAATACTATTTTAAAATATCCATTGTACTTATCTACATTTTTTCTTTTTTCATCACTATATTCTGTCACTAGGACTCATGAAAGCCCTAGACAAGACTAGTAAGACACATCATATGGGAACAGATAAAACTATTTTTGAATGATTTTTTTTTTATTGTATAGTTCATTCTGAAATTGTAGTGAAATTTAAAACTTCTTGAAACACATAATTAATTCTGTTTCACATGCTTAGCGACTGTCAGTGATGGAAGTCTCTTTCAGATAGTGGCAGGAAAGAACAAGACTTTTGGGATCACATCTGTGTTTAATTCTGAAACTAAAGTAACAACTGGCAAATTATTTTAAAAAAACAAAGTTAAATTGGTATGTTGATTTTTTTTAAATAAATCCAGATGACTCCAGAAAAACTGCTGCTTTTGATTAGTAATTAATTAAATATTAATAGTTAGTTGTAAGATGGAGCTACACTTTGATATGTAGTTTAAAAATTATATGCAGGAAATTTTGAAAATGGTGATAAGAAAATTATATTCTTCTCTAGATTATGAATATGTGGTCCAAAATACACAAGCTCAGGTATCATTTAAATCCCAGAACTCATATTCAATTAGAGAAGAAAATGCTGTTGAACTGACGAAAGTGCTGTACATCAGTAATGGTGAATAGTTAATTTGTTGTGAACCCCAGGATTACATATTAAATATCATATTAAAATATAACATATTTTATCATCTTTTATTACTTATTTTCCTCCTTCCTTTCCCTCAGTTGCTCATTTCATAATATTTTATATTCAATGTAATCCAGATTTGTGATAGATGCTGAAATATCCATCCAGCATCTTTTAGGGAGATGTACAGTTTAAAAGATAAGAAATAACATGACAAGAATTTTAGCTGAAAAAAAAAAAAACAGGAAAACAAATACTCTTACTGGGCAAGAACACTGATACAAATTTGTTTTCTATGATTCATTCCTTTATTCAGTAAATATTTACTCATCTTTTAGCATATGTTTAACATAGTACTAGATTTCCTCCCTCATTAGAGTCAATTTTTTCCTGTTTCTTTTCATCATAACCTTTGAGTGGTCATCACACATTATTACTTTTTACTTGTTGAATTCTAGGTGTATTTTATTTCCATGAATTTTCTTGACCTTTGTTTCAGGGCACAGTCAAGTTTCTTAGAAACTGTTTGATCCTTTTATGATTTATTGTGTCAGATCATGGCAATGTTTAGTCTAGGGCTAATTATTCCCCATTACTAGGGCAAGACACTTCTGAGTACTCCATCAAAGTGTCCTATGGTCATAAGGTTTTCAAATCTGGCCATTGGGAAGAGGAAACTTTCCTGGTCTTCCTCGATCATTGGTGACTGCCCCACTATTCATTTGACATGGCCTTTCACCAGTTTTGTGTAGTTTTCTCACAAAAATATGTTGATCAGTACTCTGATGAATATTTGAGATGGATCCAGGTGGATCCTCCTGAGTTTTCTCTCTGTGCAGCTTTTCCTTCTTTGGTGCTCTCCCCCTTTGGTGTCCTCATGCTCAGTTCTGTTTCTTAACTCAGGAAGTATACTGAGCTCCACCAGGGCTCCACATCTCTTTGCTGTTACCTGAAAAATTTCAAATCTGTATACGGGGTAACTTGATGACAACTTCTAGCACTCACAGAGGATCTGCAGGTTAGGACACATGGAGCTGGAGCTTCATTGATGTACACTCAGTCCTACTCTGAGAATGGTTTCCCCAAATTGGAAATGATATGTGGATTTGGGAGATATAGAGAGGGAAAAAAAGTCAATCTAATATCTATATACCTAGCTCCTATCTTTCATCTATAAATCTAACATCTATTTCTACCATCTATCTAAACAGTAGTCACATACATAGATGTATGGAGTAAAACATAAATATTTGTTCATGTAAAAGTCATATGTATAAAAAAAATCAGGAGTATTAAAATAGCTTGCATTTGGATTAGAATGTTCTGCACATGTCTTAAATATATAATAAACTCTTAAAAGTAATAATGAAAATTTATATTTCACTGTAAATCGATTACAAAATGAAAGAAATAAAATTGGATGATAAATTGTATTGGAGATAACATGTGTTTCTGTATCACAATATGTTGAAACCAGAGGCTAATGAGGAAATTGGATAATAAATAATTTTGGATATATTTTATGAACATTATAAAATCACTGTGGATAGATAAGGACATGCATTAGATGACTGGCGAGGGGAAACAATGTTAGAGAGAACAGTCTCTTAAGGGGATCTTTGTGGATCTCACAGAGTATCACTCATTTAAGGGTTTTGAAGTTTTTGTTTCATCTCTTTACCTAAATTTTATATCAAAATTTTATTGTTTGCTTGATTGCATTTAGTAGGAAAGTAACCATAGCCACTCAGTAGAAAGAGACTGTTTTTATGTATATTTTGAATATGATTAACAATCACCATGCCACCAGATTATTTATTACCAGTTACACATATTGCAGTTTAAATCAACTGTATTGAAGTGTAAGTTAATTATGATAAGATGCTCCTATTTTCAGTAAACAGTTATATGAGTTTATGCACCTGTGTTAAGTAGGAGAGCACAAGATGTAGACATTTACATTACAAAAAATTTCCTCCATGTGCGTTTGTGGTAACTGTCCTATTTGTAGACTCAGTCAAATGTTGATTTATTTTTGTACCATAAATAAATTTTGAGTATTTAGATTTTTTACCTAAATGAAATTTTATGATTTATTCTTGAGAAATACATACTTCATGATTTTTATTAAAATAATCCATGTTTGATTAAACTGAAATAATATTAAAATAGTATTTCAACATATCATTTCAAACTGTACCATCCAGGTTTATCCATGCTATCAATCTATGATTATTATTTATTTATTGGCAAATATAGACAGATTTCTATCATTTAGAGCTATTTTAATGATTACTAATTAGTTCAGGTTTTCAGTTTTTCTAGTTCTATCTAACTTGAAGGAGAATTTGTGTCAGCATGTTATTGAGTCGAAATATCCTTCCTAGAACTTTTTAAGAAAATATTCTCTATCTTCTGGTACTGATTTTTGCTATGCAGTCTGAGATCAGCCTAGATTTAATTTTTCTCTTTTGTAAGTGATTTACTTTGTATAACTGGATGCCAAAAATCTTTTTTTCTTTATAGATCAAATTTAATTTTGATATACTTGTTTTGATCACTTTTCCATGAGATATTATACCTATTTCAATCTGACTAGTCATGTATTTCTACATTTCAAATCCATTTTCCTATATTATGAATATTCTTATGCTTCATATCCTATATTCATTATCTTAGAGATGTTATGTTGAATTTTCATTTTTTCCCGTCCTATATAATTTTCATTTCCTCACTATCCTTATTCTTGCCTTTTTAACTCATTATAAATATGTCAATTTTTTTCTTATTATTCCACATCTATTCTGCCTCAAATTTTTAACTTAAGCCATACATCTATATTAAAGTTATTTGTTTCTACATTTGTTCCATTAATATTATATTATGTTTTCATCTCATTTTAAATTTTTAATGATGCAATTTGCCTTTCCTTTCCTATTTGTTGCTGTTCAGTCACTCAGTTGTATCCAAGTTTTTGTGACCCTATGGACTGCAGTATGCCAGGCTTCCCTGTTCTTCACCATCCTCCAGAGCTTGCTCAAACTCATGTCCATCCAGTCAGTGATGCCATCCAACCATCTCACCCTCTGTCATCCCCTTCTTTTGCCTTCAATGTTCCTCAGCATCTGGGTCTTTTGCAATGAGTCGTTTCTTTGCATCAGTTGGCCAAAGTATTGGAGCTTCAGCTTCAGCATGAATCCTTCCAATGAATATTCAGGATTAATTTCATTTAGGATTGACTGGTTTGACCTCCTTGCAGTCCAAGGGACTCTCAAGAGTCTTCTTCAAGACCACAGTTCAAAAGCATTGATTCTTTGAGACTCAGCCTTCTTTATGGTCCAGCTCTCATATCCTTACATCCTTTCCTCTTAGGAAAATTAAGATGGAGGAAACTTGTTCAAACGTCAGGGGCAAGACAAAAGTTCTCTGACCTTTTCTGTCGTGCCTAAACACTGCTTAGCTTCTTTGCCTTCTTGTAAGCACAGCAAGTCCAGCAGAATTTTACATAAGAAAGGAAGTGGGTCTTCGAATTCTTGAGTTTCTGGAGGTGTGGCCAACCCCCTGTGCCTTAAGAAGTCTTAAGACTCACAGGGTGAAGCAAATAGCATTGTAAAAATTAAAGTAAAACCAGAGCTGCATTTTGCATGCAGAACTGATGGTGATATCAGTTAGTAGCCTAGGTTTATAAGCAGAAACCCCCCCCCCCCCACCTCCCCAAACTTCAGTTTGAAGTCTCATCTGTGGGGTGGATGCACCACCCTGGATCTTTCCTAATTTGGACTCCAGATTGCTTTTAGCAAGGGACTTCCCAACACTATTCAATTTTGGATGTAAATTGGCCCAATTTGGTGATGTATATACACCGTTACTTCTGTCTGTTGTTTCTATTTTTTTCTTTTAATGACTGTATATAGAAATTATGTCAAATAATCTTATGTAAAAATTTAAATTATTTGTGAATAGACTATCAAATGATTTCTTTTGTCAACAAATCCTTCAAACCTAAAATGAAAATAAAACTTTCTATAAAACCAATCACTTTTTTCTATTTATTTCCCTGAGGCCTGGAATGTTTAAGGTGTAGAGGGAAAGCTCAGGTGAGACCAGATTCACCCGAGGACTTTGGTCTTTTTCTAAGATTTGATTACTTTTTTGTTAGCAGAGCCCACTCCATTCAAACAGGAGTAGAACCTCACTTGAAAAGGGTGCTGAGCCCTCAATTCTGTAAATCCAAACAATAGGACATTTTCTCTAAGTAGGCCTGACTATAGTTTTTCTTCATTTGAAAATGAGGAGAGCTGTGATGGGTTTGTTTGATGTTTGCTTGAAGAAGGCATGCTTGACTAAGCCACTGTTTCCTCTTAGCTGTAAGAAGCATGGGCTATGGTCCACTCTCAGATTTTATTAACTTTTGCAAGGTGTGCCTGCCTATGCCGAGGTCTGCACATTTCCAGCCCTGATTATTAATGTATGGGCACTTGAGTCCAATTCTCCCTTGGGGTATTAGGAAGCCCACTATCTTGCTCTATCCTCATGCAGTTTATCAGTTGTAAGGTCATTTTTTTTTTTTCCTTCCATATGCTGATTCTTCTTCTTATTGGCAGATTTAGAATCTGATTAAGGAAAATAAAGGTGTTATTCACTGGCCTCTTTGTAACTTCCACCATCTCCTTGCCTGGAAGCATGGAGTCTTGAAGAGTAGAAATTCCATTACCCCTTTTGTCTCTGCTATAGTCTTGTGAGACTTATTATGTCATGAACTTCAGTGAATGAATTACGCTACTGGAATAGAGATAGGCATTTTATGTTCCAAATTATCTGAGGAAGAGAACTTGACTTTTTCTTCCTTTACTTCCCTGGAAGCATACTTTTTCCAGAAAATATAGGAGATAGCTTCAAAAAGACCTCTCCTAATTGTACCTTAATATTCTTAGATGCTGAAATAAACTGGTGATCAAAGATTATGTTAAATAATTGACAAGTAGTAGCCAGAGAATAAATAGCACTCTAATCACACTCTCTTGGAAGGTTTAATCTGTGATAATCCCAGCCAGGAGTCCTATTACCAAAAAGGTAACTCATTTAATGCCAATTATAATTTCATTTTACCCAACTGCAGAGGCCCTAATAACATAGAGCAATATTAAGCAAATAGGACACAGGGAAGGTAGCGTAGTACATAAGTGAAAATCTCCGATCCCCTTTGCTTGGCCTCCTGAATATGTTGCTGTCCTTTTAGGTCCCAATTTTATCATTGGTATCAGGAAAAACAAAGGTGTTTCTAAGTTAATTTATAACAAGAATCATGTGAAGGCACTACAGGACTCTAAAATTTTCAGTATATAATATGGAATATTTTGCAAGAAACAGATGGACAACAGGACCTGCATATTAACAGAATGTAAGGATAAAGAAAATGTCGACAATATTGGTAATGTAATCACAGTAACTCTTAAACCAGCTAGTTAGCAATCAAGCTATCACAAAAGCCTGCAAGGGGGGAAATTATTTTTTTTGTGTGTTTGACTTTACTGTTTGAAGTGTTAACGTGTCCCTGTGAGTGGATAAGTGGTTGAATATTAATCATCCCTGTTGGAGAAGGCGCTGGCACCCCACTCCAGTACTCTTGCCTGGAAAATCCCACGGACAGAGGAGCCTGGTAGGCTGTAGTCCATGGGGTCGCTACAAGTCGGACACGACTGAGCAACTTCACTTTCACTTTTCACTTTCATGCATTGGAGAAGGAAATGGCAACCCACTCCAGTGTTTTTACCTGGAGAATCCCAGGGACGGCGGAACCTGGTGGGCTGCCATCAATTGGGCCGCACAGAGCCAGACTCGACTGAAGCGACTTAGCAGCAGTCTACCTGGAAGATCTTCCTGGCTCTCTTGGCTGTGACTTGTACACTGGTTAGCTTGTTCTCAAGACTGGCAGCTGCCTGTTCGCTGGAGAAGCACTCATGCATACCTTTCCCTGCCTAACGGAAAGCTTTACTTTTCCAAGTTTCATCTCTCACACTGAAATCAGTGAAAGAAAAACCCTCTCGCTAACGCCTTGTGTTTACATCTCATTCATCAGGATTTGGCCTGACATCCTGGGCTGACAATATAGTTTATTATTCCCATTCTTGGCCTGAGTTACCCCAGGGACAATCTAGCCAAAAGCTTAATAACACTTCCAGTTAGCTTCTCAGTGTTCTATTCTTTATTTTAAAATATTGGTTGTGATTATCACTACAACATAATGTCCTACACATAGTAGATGCTCAGAAATGTTCTTTTCAATGAATAAGAAAATTTAGTATAGTTTTCATGGTCATTTTTGTGTAAATTAATACAAACCTTAAAAACAAATCTTTTTAAATTGTGTTTTGAGAAACGAAGTTTTTCAATAAAAATTAGTTTCAATTCTAGAAAATTATTAAGAAGATTCTTGCTTTTTCAATTGTATCTTAGGAACTGATGAAAAATTAGTGTTTCTTGATTTGATAGTAGTCCCAAATGAAGTGGGACTTATAACATTTATCTGAATCATCATTTTATCATCTGATCTCATTTTATTTATTTTTATTTTCTGGGGGGCATACAAAGAATAATTTTAATCTTCTATCAATGTTCATATTTAAAATAGATATTGAAGTAACTAGATTTAAAATTATTACAACAGCTTAGTTATCTCATTGACCATTAGTTTTTTATATAGCAAACTTACAAGTATTTTTCACTGATTTCTCAAAGGAAACATATTTTGTGACAAAGAATTAAATTAAATTAAAGTAAATTATTATTATATAATATTATTATATAATTATATAATTATATTATATAATTATATAAATTAAATTATTAAATTAAATATATCATATCATAAATTTTTATGTCTAATCTTTTAACAATTTTACTTACAGCTGTGCTGGGTCTTTGTTGCTTTTTTTTTTAACCATTTATTTTTATTAGTTGGAGGCTAATTACTTTACAATATTTTAGTGGTTTTTGCCATACATTGACATGAATCAGCCATGGATTTACATGTATTCCCCATCCTGATGCCCCCTCCTACCTCCCTCCCTACCCCATCGCCCTGGGTCTTCCCAATGCACCAGCCCTGAGCACTTGTCTCATGCATCCAATCTGGGCTGGTGATCTGTTTCACCCTTGATAATACACATGTTTCAATGCTGTTCTCTCAAAACATCCCACCCTTGCCTTCTCCCACAGAGTCCAAAAGTCTGTTCTGTACATCTGTGTCTCTTTTTCTGTTTTACATATAGGATTATCATTACCATCTTTCTAAACTCCATATATATGTGTTGGTATACTGTATTGGTCTTTATCTTTCTGGTCCAAACTCATTCTATGAGGCCACCATCACCTTAATTCCAAAACCAGACAAAGATGCCACAAAAAAAGAAAACTACAGGCCAATATCACTGATGAACATAGATGCAAAAACCCTTGACAAAATTCTAGCAAACAGAATCCAACAATATATTACAAAAATCATACATCATGACCAAGTGGGCTTTATCTCAGGAATGCAAGGATTCTTTAATATCTGCAAATCAATCAATGTAATACACCACATTAACAAATTGAAAGATAAAAACCATATGATTATCTCAATAGAGGCAGAAAAAGCCTTTGACAAAATTCAACATCCATTTATGATTAAAACTCTCCAGAAAGCAAGAATAGAAGGAACATACTTCAACATAATAAAAGCTATATATGACAAATCCGCAGCAAACATTACCCTCAATGGTGAAAAACTGAAAGCATTTCCCTTAAAATCATGAACTGATCTCATTTCAAATTTTATTTTGCATTGTAATTTTTTCAAAGAAATAAATTGAAACAGATCAAGTTATATGAATAAATTACATTTAGTTCAAAATCCATAGACACTATTTAGAAATTTCTAAGTTTAAACAATATTAATGAAATCAAATTTATTTTACCAAAATAAGATAATTACTTGGGAATATTTTCAAAATCTAGACATCAAGCAACAACAGTTTAAATAAAAAGGAGCTTGAAAGAGTAATTGTTCTTTATCACAAGCTGTCAACAACAGCAAAAAATCAAACTTTTATTTCATTCCCCAATTAAGGAGGATAACAAAATTGAACTTAAGAAGAAATGTGTCCTGTCCAAGTGAAAATAGTGCACTTGTGAGTACAGGGGCAGTATGTCATCTTTTCAGTTAATATCCAAGAAAGGATATGAAAGTATGCTTCAGAATACTTAAGAATTATGCTTAAGAATAATGTGATGGAGGAAAGGAACCCTTATGCCCTGTTGGTGGAAATTTAAATTGGTTCAACCACTATAGAAATCAGAATGGAGTTTCCTCAAGAGAAAAATACAGAACAACCATATCACCCCACAATTTCACTTCTAGGTATATATTCAAAGGAAATGAAATCATCATCTTGAAGAGATATCTGCACTTCTATGTTTACTTGTTTACTGTAGCATTATTCATAATAGTCAAGGCATGGAAACAATTTAAATGTCTGTCAATGAATGAATGGATTTATGAAATTGTAATACATATGTATAATGGAATGTTATCCATATGTAAAAAGAAAATTGTGCAAGTTAGTCACTCTTATATATATTTTATATACTTGAAAATTTCTAGGAATGTAAATCTAAAGTATTCTCACCAGAAAATAAAGCAATAACTATGTGAGGTGATACATATGCTTGCTAATCACCTTTTGAAAATCATTTGCAATATTACTGGCTTCCCAGGTCACAAAGTGGTAAGGAATCTGCCTGCCAATGCAGGAGACTCAAGAGACAGGGTTCAATCTCTGAGTTGAGAGGATCTCCTGAAGGAGGAAATGGCAACATACTCTAATATTCTTGCTTGGTAAATTCTATGAACAGAGGAGTCTGGTGGGCTCTAGTGCATGGGGTCACAAAGAGTGGGATGTGAGAGTGACTGATTTACACAATGTTACAATCAATTACACACCAATAAGGCTGAGGGAAATTAAGTCAATGTTTCTGAAGTATTTGTCCAGAGAAAATCAAATTGACTTTAAAGAATGCCTGTAGTGGTCTAAAAAAAAAAAAAGTTAATATTTTTCTCATCATTATCAATATCACGTTCCCTACCAACAACAGAAAATACTTGTGGAGTACCTGTAATTTCAATGAAATAAAAATGTTAATTCTATGTTGAATTCATTATGAAAAAGAATATATGCATATAAAGACACATACACACATGCAACCACACTTATTTGAGTACAGGAAAACATACACAGAAAATATAGTTAAATACCAAGGCAAAGTATTTAGTTAGATAATTTTTTATCTGACTAAAGTAGTCACTTTGAACTCTAGGTGTTACTTGATGTAACATTTCACTCATATACCAACCAACTCAAAAGAAATTTTCTGAGTTTTATCTATTTGAAGATGTGCTTTGGCTCTGCTGATTCTAGAGTTCACTAGACCTGGAATTGAAAGTAAATATAATGCAGACATTTTCTAATTAAAATCATTTTTCAATCTACTGTGGTCTCCAAAATTAAGGTTTCCTCATTTTCCAGAGTAGCAAATCAAGTTGTGCTTTGAAAGATACAGATCTTGATTAATGCAAATACTTTTCTTTCAGATCTATCTAACAAACTGAATGTTTTTATTTTAACTAATAAAATGAGTACTGTATTATTTTTCTATTGCTACAGTAGCAAATTACCACAAACTCAGTACTTTAAAAGCACCAAGTTTATTTCTTTCTGGCTCTGGATGTCAGAAGTTCAAAATGTGTTCAGTGGGCTAAAACTAACGTGTAAATATAGCAGTGTTCCTTCTGAAGGTTCTTGTACCTTCATAGTGGACAAATATGGCAAATACAATGTTGACCATATTTATCATCCTTAGTGATGAGACATTTTATTATCTCTTCATCTATTTCACAATACAATATTAGCATAAAGCTATACCATCATTTTTATAGTATTCTTGCCAAAAATGTGACCTCAGTATGATCATGAGGAAATTTGAATCAATCCAAAATTAAAGAATATTTTTAAGGGACAGAATGGCCAGCAAATGCTCCTCAAATGTATTAAGATCATGAAAGATAAAGAAAAAGGAATAAACTGGAAAATACTGAGGAGTCATAACAGTCAAAATCAATGTAGGATCCTGGTTCAGAAAAAGAACAATAGAAAGTTTATGAGCAAATGTCTGCAGTTTAACAGTGTTGCATCAATATTAATTCCTTGCAAAATATTCATAATTATATGAAATGTTAACATTAGGAAATACTGGGTGAAGTGAGAACTCTCTGTAGTGTTTTCACAACTTTCTGTAAGCCTAAAATTATGTCAAAAATTAAATATATATATATATATATAAATATATAGTAATTTTATTGTTGTTATCATGATTCCAAAACAGCCTAAGGTTATCTACTGCTCCTGATCTCATTTTCCATGGCTATTACATGGATGTATACCTCGTCTTTTTGACAATTTTTCTATTACAGTGCTTTACTTACTGACACTTTATGACCTTGTATAAGGTTCACCTGTTAGGAACTATTTCATTTCTCCTGCGTATTTTTCCCACCATTAAATTAACAGGTACAGTGAAAAGATAATAACTGCCTTGTGGTCTAAGTTAACAAGTTACCCATAGATGTGGCTTCATATTAGTAATAAAACATTAGTAAAGAAATCAATAACCTTATCAATAGTATTAATTAAAACCTCTAGTAATAAACATTAATAATACCATCATCAATTTGAATAGATTATCAGATTTAAAGATTTATTTAAATATTAGTCATCATGTGTTATTTACTTTTGATTAGTCTTAGGGTTGTTTATATCTCAACTTAAGTGGCTATAATGAATATTACCCTTCTAGAATCTTCAATGTCAGAAACTGTGAGGTCCACAATACTAAATCAATTGTGAATCATTATCCTGTTTCAGAAGATTTTTGTGGCACACTTGCAAACTACAACATTTTATAGTTTCTGTTCTTATTTAGCCTGTTAACTAAAGAAATGATATGATTTACCTTATTGACATTCCCAGTTTTAAAGATCAGCCAGCAGATTTCCTATATGTTCTATTTGACTTCTTTGCTTTTCCTATTAAAAAAGTGGATGAAATAATTAAGCTTTTTTTTTCTTCTAATTATAAATTTTCTGATACATCACTTTGCTTTTGAAATTAAAGCTTGGATCACTAAAGATCTTTGTGTTTATGTATGAAATCTTTCTCTCCCAGTTCCCTTAATAATAACACCAGGTGACATTTTAGCTCATAGCCAAACCAGGTTCTGATTCAAGCTACTGTCAGTAGTAATTCAAGCTTTCAAACCAGGTGAAAGCTAGCAAGAACACATTTTAAAATAAGTATATAAATATATTTCTCACAGTAGTTTTGAAAAATCAAGGAGATTTTCTGGGTCTTTGGTTTCTTCCTATAAAATGAAGCTAGTAATTCCCTTAGTTAAATACCACAGTTCTGTGAAAAGCAAACAAGTATTCAATGTCATGGGATCTAAGGTAAGAGAGTATTGGCATGGAATAGTGACAAATAACAAGACGCCTCTGATTGCTTTGAAATTTAACATCACTTGAGGGAAATTCATGGTCCTTCTCACTAAATCCTAACTTTTTTAAAAGATGAGAAGGAGGTTTTAGGGAAAAATTGTAAGCTCAGGAAATTTAAAAATGTCTTGAAGAAAGAGAGTAAGATCTGCTTTTTTGAGAAATCTATGGAGGTCAGGAAGTAACAGTTAGAACTGGGCGTGAAACAACAGACTGGTTCCAAATTGGGAAAGGAATACGTCAAGGCTGTATATTGTCACCCTACTTATTTAACTTCTATGCAGAGTACATCATGAGAAACGCTAGGCTGGATGAAGCACAAACTGGAATCAAGATTGCTGGAAGCAATATCAATAACCTCAGATATGCAGATGACACCACTCTTACAGCAGAAAGCAAAGAACAACTAGAGAGCCTCTTGATGAAAGTGAAAGAGGAGAGTAAAAAAGTTGTCTTAAAGCTCAACATTCAGAAAATTAAGAATATGGCATCTGCTCCCATCACTTCATGCCAAATAGATGGGGAAATAATGGAAACAGTGTCAGACTTTATTTTTTGGGCTCCAAAATCACTGCAGATGGTGATTGCAGCCATGAAATTAAGACACTTGCTCCTTGGAAGAAGAGTTATGACCAGCCTAGACAGCATATTAAAAAGCAGAGACATTAATTTGTCAGCAAAGGTCCATCTAGCCAAGGCTATGGTTTTTCCAGTAATCATGTATGAATGTCAGAGTTTGACTATAAAGAAATCTGAGCACCGAAGAATTGATGTTTTTGAACTGTGGTGTTGGAGAAGACTCTTGAGAGTGCCTTGGACTGCAAACAGATTCAACCAGTGCATGCTAAAGGAAATCAGTCCTGAATATTCATTGGAAGGACTGATGCTGAAGCTGAAACTCCAATACTTTAGCCACCTGGTACAAAGAACGGACTCATTGGAAAAGACCCTGATGATGGGAAAGATTGAAGGCAGGAGGAAAAGGGGACGGCAGAGGATGAGATGGCTGGATGGCATCACCGACTCAATGGACATAAGATTGAGTAGACACTGGGAGTTGGCAATGGAGAGGGAGGCCTGGCGTCCTGCAGTACATGGAGTTGCAAAGAGTTAGACACAACTGGAGGACTGAATTGAACTGAACTGAACTGAAGACTGCTTCTTGCAAAGTGCCATGAGGAAGCCATTCGACCAATATTCCTAGGTATCATGCCTTTAATTTATTCACCATTTGTTTTCTGTAATGGTGTTAATTTACTTTGCAGTGTGTTCTAATAATCTGGATCTCTCTTTATAGATTGCAAACTTTTTTTGAAAGGAAGCCTTCTTATTTAACTTTATAACTTATTTAATGTATTTTACATTGCTCTGCATGTAATAAGTGCTTAGTATATATTGTTTAAAATAAAATAAGAAGATATGACCTTCAAGTTTTAACATTTCTCCTTAAAATCATTTTAAAAATCTGAAACAGGTGTGTGTGTGTGTGTGTGTGTGTGTGTGTGTGTGCGTGCCCATGCAAGTGTTTGTGTATTGTCTGAAGAAAACCAAGCCAGAGAGAAGGAACAGTACATGCAAAAGCTTTTTGAAGGGAATATGCTAGATACTATTCTAGTCAGTGCTGTGTAACTTTCAGTTTACTCCAGTTGCTCAGTTGTGTCTAACTCTTTGTGACCCCATGGACTGTAGCACGCCAGGCCTTCCTGTCCTTCACCAACTCCGGGAGCTTACTCAAACTCATGCCTGTCGAGTCGGTAATGCCATCCAACCATCTCATCCTAGCATCAGGGTTTTTTCAAATGAGTTCTTCTTGGAAGGTGGCCAAAGTATTGGAGTTTCAGCTTCATCATCACTCCTTCCAGTGAATATTCAGAATTGACTTCCTTTAGGATGGACTGGTTGGATCTCCTTGCAGTCCAAGAGACTCTCAAGAGTCTTCTCCAACACCACAGTTAAAAAGCATCAGTTCTTTGGTGCTCAGCTTTCTTTATAGTCCAACGCTCACAGTCATACATGAATACTGGAAAAACTATGGATTTGACTAGATGGACCTTTGTTGGCAAATAATGTCTCTGCTTTTTAATATGCTGCCTAGGTTGGTCATAACTTTTCTTCCAAGGAACAAGTGTCTTTTAATTTCATGGCTGCAGCCACCATCTGCAGTGATTTTGGAGCTCTGAAAAATGAAGTCTGTCATTGTTACCATTGTTTCCCCATCTATTTGCCATGCAGTGGTTGGACCAGATGCCATGATCTTAGTTTTCTGAATATTGAGCTTTAAGCCAACTTTTTCTCTCTCCTCTTTCACTTTCATCAAGAGGCTTTTTCGTTCTTTACTTTCTGCCATAAAGGTGGTGTCATCTGCTTATCTAAGGTCATTGATATTTCTCCCAGCAATCTTGATTTCAGCTTCTGCTTCATCCAGCCCAGCATTTCCCATGATGTACTCTACATATAAGTTATATAAGCAGGGTGGCAATATAAAGCTTTTATGTACTCTTTTCCATATTTGGAACCAGTCTGTTGTTCCATGTCTAGTTCTAACTGTTGCTTCTTGACCTGCATACAGATTTCTCAGGAGGCAGTCAGGTGGTCTGGTATTCACATCTCTTTAAGAATTTTCCACAGTTTCTTGTGGAACAGGTAGTGGTTTGTTTTGAAACAGGTAGTGGTTCTCAACTGCAGGTGTCTTTTCTCCCCAAGTACATAATGGGTGATATCTGAAGATAGTTTTCATTGTTATAAGAGTAGAACAAAATTCCTTTTCAGTATCTTCAGATGTTTTACTAATTATATTGTTATGAAAATTATTAACAGGAGAAAAAAACAAAGTTTAATAAAATGTATACCTCCTGCATTCATGGGAGATACCCAGAAATCCTGAGTAATTTCCTAAAATACAGAAATCCTCATCAATCCTCATTGAACATCAATCCTCATCTTCTTCAACTAAAGACAAAAGAAAATGTTAGAGGTACAGAGTCAGTTAACAAGTGAGGTTATAAGGAAAAGCACAGTAAGCAAGAGTAAGGTTATTATACAGAGTTAATTTGTCTTCTGCAGTAATAAGAGTTTCTAGTGATAAGGCTATCCCCCCTCCTCAAGAAACAAAGAGGCAGGCACCCTCACAAATGGAGGTTTTCTTTATACAGACCTTCCTTTATATACAATAGTATAATGTTGGAATACTCATAATAAGATTAAAATATCATAAATAAAAATACATTTTATACATAACCTACTGGACCTCATCCTCATTCATGGGTCACAGCCTTGTCATGGTGAAGGAACTTGGGTAACTCAATAAAATTATGCATTATGCTGTGCAGGGTCACCTAAGACAGACAAGTCATAGTGAAGATTTGTGAAAAATGTGGTCCACTGGAGTAGAAAATGCAATCTAATATAGTATTCTTGCATGGAGAACCCAATGGGAAGTATGAAAAGGCAAAAAGATATGATACCTGAAGATGAGCCCCATAGGTGAGAAATATGTTACTGGGGTAGAGCAGAGGGCAGTTACTAATAGCTCCAGAAAGATTGATGTGGCTATGCAAAAGAGGCAATGATGCTCAGTTGTGAACGTGTCCAGTGGTGAAAGGAAAGTCCAATTCATAGGAAGCTGGAATATTATATCCATGAATCAAGGTAAAGTGGACATAGTCAAGAGGAGGTAGCAAGAGTGAACATCAACATCTTAAGAATCAGTGAACTAAAATTCAAGAGAATGGGAGAATTTAATTCAGATGACCAATCCCTTAGAAGAAATGAAGTAGCCCTCATAGTCAACAAAAGTGTCCAAAATTCAGTACTTGTGTGCAATCTCAAAAATGACAGAGTGATCTTGGTTCATTTCCAAAGCAAACCATTCAACATCACAGTATCCAAAGTCCACGTCTCAACCACTAATGCTGAAGAAACTGAAGGTGACCAGCTTTATGAAGGCTTACAAGACCATTTATGAATAGAACTAACACCAAAAAAAAAAAAAAAAAGGAAAAAACCTTTTCATGGGGGGGGGGGGGGGTTGGTTAGAATGCAAAAGTAGGAAGTCAAGAGATGCCTAAAATAACAGGCAATTTTGGCCTTAGAGTACAAAATGAAGCAGGGCATGGTTAGCAGAGTTTTGACAAGAGAACACATTGGTCATAGAAAAATTCCTTTTCCAAAACCCAAGATGACTGTACACATGAACACCACCGGATGGTCAATACTGAAATCAGATTAATTATGTTCTTTGCAGCCAAAGACGAAGAGACTCTATACAGTCAGACCAGGAGCTGACTGTGGCTCAGATTATCAGTTCCCTATTGCAAAATCCAGGATTAAATTGAAGAAAGTAAGGAAAATGACTAGGCCATTCAGTATGATCTAAAGCAAATACCTAATGTAGTGGAGGTGATTAATAAATTCAAGGGATTAGATCCAATAAAGAGACTGCCTGAACTATGGGTGAAGATTTACAACATTATACAGGAGGCAGTAACTGAAATCATCCCAAAGAAAAGGAATATAAAAAGGCAAAGTGACTGATGGAGGAAAGAAGTGAAAGGTAAGGGGAAAAAGGAAGAATATAACCAACTGAATGCCAGGTTCCAGAGAATAGCAGGGAGAGATAAGAAGGTCTTCTTAAAAGATTGATGCAAAGAAATAGAGGACAACTATAGAATGGGTAAGGCTAGTGATCTGTTCAAGAAAACTGGAGATACCAAAGGAACATTTCATATAAGAATGAGCATGATAAAGGACAGAGATGGTAAGGAGCTAAAAGAAGCAGAAGATATTAAGAAAAGTTGGCAAGAATACATAGAATAACCATACAAAAAGATCCTAATGACACAGATAACCATGATTGTATGGTGACTCACCTAACACCAGACATTCTGGAGTGTGAAGTCAAGTGGGTCTTAGGAAGTATTACTATAACAAACTTAGAGAAGGTGATGGGATGTCCAGTTCTAACTGTTGCTTCCTGACCTGCATACAGGTTTCTCAAGAGGCAGAAGAGATGGTCTGCTATTCCTATCTCTTTCAAAATTTTCCAGTTTTTTTTTGTGATCCACACAGTCAAAGGCTTTGGGATAGTCAATAAAGAGGACACAGATTTTTTTTTTCCTGGAATTCTCTCTCTCTCTCTCTTTTTTTTTTTTTTTTTTTGATGATGATTCAATGGATGTGGGCAATTTGATCTCTGGTTCCACTGCCTTTTCTGAAACCAGATTGAACATCTGGAAGTTCACAGTTCATGCATTGTTGAAGCCTGGATTGGAGAATTTTGAGCATTACTTTGTTAGCGTGTAAGATGAATGCAATTGTGCCATAGTATGAACATTCTGTGGCATTGCCTTTCTTTGGGGTTGCAATAAAAACTGACCTTTTTCATTCCTGTGGCCACTGCTGAGTTTTCCAAAATTGCAGACATATTGAGTGTAACACCTTCACAGCATCATCTTTTAGGATTTGAAATAGCTCTACTGGAATTCCATCACCTCTGCTCACTTTGTTCATTGTGATGCTTCCTAAGGCCCACTTGACTTTGCACTACAGAATGTCTGGCTCTACGTGAGTGATCACACTATCGTGATTATCTGGGTCGTGAAGATCTCTTTTGTACAGTTCCTCTGTGTATACTTACCACCTCTTCTTAATATCTTCTGCTTCTGTTAGGTCCATAACATTTCTGTCCTTTATTGTGACCATCTTTGCATGAAATTCTCCCTTGGTATCTATAATTTTCTTGAAGAGATCTCTAGTCTTTCCCATTCTGTTGTTTTCCTCTATTTCTTTGCACTCATCAGTGAGGAAGGCTTTCTTATCTCTCCTTGCTGTTCTTTGGAACTCTACATTCAATGGGTATATCTTTCCTTTTCTCCTCTGCTTTTAACTTCTCTTCTTTTCACAGCTATTTGTAAGTCCCCCTCAGAGAGTCATTTAACTTTTCTGCATTTCTTTTTCTTGGGTATAGTTTCTTGCTCCCTGTTCCTGTACAGTGTCATGAACCTCCATCCATAGGTCATCAGGCACTCTGTCTATCAGATCTAGCCCCTCACATCTATTTATCATTTTCATTGTATAATCATTAGTAATTTGATTTAGGTCATACCTGAATGGTCTAGTGGTTTTCCCTACTTTTTTCAATTTAAGTATGAATTTGATAACAAAAGTGCATGATCGGAGCCACAGGGCTTGTGGGCTCCTGGGCTTGTTTCATCTTTGGCTGCAAAGAATATAATCCATCTGATTTTAGTGTTGACCATCTGGTGATGGCCATGTGTAGAGTCTTCTCTTGTGTTATTGGAAGTGGGTGTTTGCTATGACCACTGCGTTCTCTTGGCAGAACTCTATTAGGCCTTGCCTTGCTTCATTCTGTACTCCAAGGCCAAATTTGCCTGTTACTCCGGGTGTTTCTTGAATTCCTACTATTGCATTCCTGTCCCCTGTGATGAAAATGATATCTTTTTTGGGTATTAGTTCTAAAAGGTATTGTAGGTGTTCATAGAACCATTCAACTTCAGCTTCTTCAGCATTAGTGGTCGGGGCATAGACTTGGATTGCCGTGGTATTGAATTGTTTGCCTTGGAGATGAACGGAGATTGTTCTGTCGTTTTTGAAACTGCATCCAAGTACTGTATTTCAGACTCTTTTGTTGACTATGATGGCTACTCCATTTCTTATAAGGAATTCCTGTCCACAGTAGTAGATATAATGGTCAGTATGTGCAGTATAGTGTTTCCTTAAAAACTAAAACTAAAATTTCCATATGTTCCAGCAATCCGACTCCTGGGCATAACACCAGAAAAGCTGAAAATTCTAATTTATAAGATACATGCAACCCAATATAGTAGCACTATTCTAAATAGCCAAGACATGGAAGCAAGATAAATGTCCATTAACAGATGAATGGATGAAGAATGTTTGGTATATATTTATAATAAAATATTCAGTTCAGTTTAGTAGCTCAGTCATGTCCTCTTCTTTGTGACCCCATGGCCTGCAGGACGCCAGGCCTCCCTGTTTATCACCAACTCCCAGAGTTTACTAAAACTCATGTCCATTGAATCAGTGATGTCATCCAACCATCTCATCCTCTGTTATCCCCTTCTCCTACCTTCAATATTTCCCAGCATCAGGGTATTTTCCAGAGTCAGCTGTTCCCATCAGGTGGCGAACATACTGGAGTTTCAGCTTAAACATCAGTCCTTCCAATGAACTCTCAGGACTGATTTCCTTTAGGATGAACTGGTTGGATCTCCTTTAAGCCCAATGGACTCTCAAGAGTCTTTTCCAACACCACTGTTCAAAAGCATCAATTCTTCAGCCCTCAGCTTTCTTTATAGTTCAACTCCTGCATCCATACATGACTACTGGAAAAACCATAGCCTTGACTAGATGGACATTTGTTGTCAAAGAATGCCTCTGCTTTTTAATATGCTGTCTATATTTGTCATAATTTTCCTTCCAAGGAATAAACATCTTTTAATTTCATGGCTGCAGTCACCATCTGCAGTGATTTCTGGAGCCCCCAAAAATAAAGTCTGCCACTGTTTCCCCATCTATTTGACATTAAGTGATGGGGCCAGATGCCATGATCTTAGTTTTCTGAATGTTGAGCTTTAAATACAATATTACTCAGTCATAAAATAATGGGATAATCCTACTTGCAGAAACATTATCATACTAAGTGCAGTTTGTCAGACAGAGAAAGATAAATATATTACTTATATGTAGAATTTAAAACAATTATGTCAATGAACATATTTTACAAAGCAGAAATAAGCCCACAGACAAAGAAAAGCAAACTTAAGGTAACCAAAGAGGAAGAAAGTGGGAGGGATTAATTAAGAATTGGGAATTAACAGATACACACTAGTATATATAGAATAAACAACAAGGACTTACTGTATAACCCAGGGAACTCTATGCAGTATCTTATGATGACATAATGGAAAATAATCTGAAATATATATGTATAACTGAATCATTTTGCTGTACACTTGAAACTATATTCCAATAAAAATAGAAGTGAAAACAAATAGCCCAGAATAAAGTTCATTACAAAGAAATATTTTGGGATGGCAAATTCTGCTCCCCTACATTGCTGTGACTAATTGAAGGGCACTTCTACTGGCATATTAGAGGTAGAGACGAAGGATGCTTCTAAAAACTCTTGAATATACAATACAGATTTGCATACTGGCCTCAAGTATCAATAGTGACAAAGTTGAGAAAGCTTAGTATAGACAAAATCAAGCTGAAGTCTGTATGATACACTAGAAGGGACTTTCATTAGGGCTTTTCCCTTCTCCAAATAAATGTAAATAGCTTTATCATGTACTGGCTTTCTTTAGTATCTATTTTTACTTATTCTCATATTTCATATAATAGTATTGTACTAGAAATGAAAATGCTTTCTTTCAAAGTTAGAGTAGAAGCAGCACCTGGAATAGCCTTCTTTCAAGGACTTACTCTGGAAACATACATTATTCCATTTCTCTATGATCTTACCAAAGAGACTGCTGGACAGACTCCCTATAGACTCATGCCTTAGAAGGATTAACAGTTTTTGTCCTTGGTAAATGCAAATTTTTAAAATTTATTTTGAATGAACATAATAACTCACCTCTAACAAGCTACTGGAAATAATATATCTGTATTAATAAGAACAATACTTTTAAACTTACAAACTGCAGGGATTTTAGAGCACAAGAAGAGTAAATCTGTCACTACTTCCACATTTCCCTCTCTATCTTCCATGAAGTAATAGGGTGGGATACCATTATCTTTTTTTTTTTTTAATATATAGTTCTAAGCCAGCTTTTTCACTCTCCTCCTTCATCACCCTCATCAAGAGGATCTCAGCCATCATCAAGAGGCTCTTTAGCTCCTCTTCACTTTCTGTCATTAGACTGATGATATTCACATGTCTGAGGTTGTTGTTTCTTCCACTTATCTTGATTCCAACTTGTGACTCATCCAGCCTGGCATTTCTCACGATGTGCTCAGCATATAGATTAAATAAAGAGGGTGATAGCAGACAGCCCTGTTGTACCCCTTTCTCAATCTTGAACAAATCATCTGCTCCATACAGAGATTTAACTGTTGCTTCTTGACCTGCATACAGGTTTCTCAGGTGACAGGTAAGATAGTCTGATATCCCCATCTCTTTAGGAGCTTCTCACAGTTAATTACAGTCCACACAGTCAAAGGCTTTGACATAGTCAATGAAACAGAGGTAGATGTTTTTCTGGAATTCCCTAGCTTTCTCTAGAATCCTGTAAATGTTGGCAATTTGATCTCTGGTTCCTCTGCCTTTTCTCAACCCAGTTTGGACAGCTGGTAACTCTTGGCTCTCATAATGCTGAAGCTGAGCATGCAAGATTTTAATCATACCTTAACAACATGGGAGATGAGTGCAATTGTCTGATGGTTACCACATTCTTTAATGTTACCCTTCTTGGGGACTGAGGTGAGGATTGATCTTTTCTAGTCCTGTGGCCACTGCTAGGTCTTCCAGATTTGCTGACATATTGAATAAAACACTGTGATGGTATCATCCTTTAGGGTTTTGAATAGTTCTGTTGGGATTCCATCATATCCACTTGCTGTATTAACAGCATTCTTAAAGCCTACTTGACTTCGCTCTCCAGAATGTCTGTCTCTGGGTGGCTATACATTTTGGATTTATAGATTTATTCAATTAAGTCAGTTTAAAAATGATTAGGGCAATTTAAATTACTTATCATGATAGAAATTTGTCAATCATGTGACCCTGGAGGTCATGGCGCAATTATGTCCAGAAGCCTTTATGGAGCCTGAGATCCTGCATTAGTTTAATAATTTTTTGCTTTTCCTCATAATCTCTGAATCTAGGGTAAACCAACACAGTCAAACTTCTTGAACTCTTTGCAGGTGCAAAATTGAACCTCTTCTTCAGCCAGTCAGCCAGTCAATACTCGGAACAAGGTCACACCTGTACTCTGGGTAGAATAAGTTGTCAATATTTAATTCATAAATTTCATTTTGGTGAAATAACCCATACAATGTGATTTTACTTTTACTACCATTCCTGTAGACCCAATGTCCTCCAAGTTCTGACTCTAACTCACAATTGTGCATTTACATTAGTTTCCTCAACAGTATGAACTATATGCCTGTAAGCTAAAATGTGAAGTATAATACACACTATGATAATAAATTAGCCCTAACTTCAATTCATGATTATCCATGAGCAGCTTACCTTTTATTTTATTTTATTTTTTGCTTCTAAATTTTTATTGTCTGTATTTTTCTTGGGGTGAGGAATGAGATTCATAACTCAGCAAAGGCTTAGAATTTTTTTTTTAATTTTATAAATAGTCTCAAGAAGGCAGCTGTATCTAGCTATGAAACATCAAGCAAGTAACCTAGGACTTATTGTTATGGCTGGTTTCTATATAACTAAGGCAAAGACTCTTTCTTGGCCCTTTCTTGATTCATCAATATACCAAACCTAAAACTTTTAAAAGTAGGAGAACAGAGAGGTTAAGCTTTTGTTACACAAAGAAATACCAGCAAGTTTCCAGGTGATACATATTTAATCAATTTCTCTTGCTGATAGTACTGGATCAGTTTGTTGATATTAATCATGTCTGTTGGCAAATAAATAAATAAATAAGCAAATCAAAGGAGACTGAATTACTTAAACACTCATAGTCATTTTTGTTTATGCTTCATGCTTGTAAATTTTGGTACAGTGCATGGCTGTTTCAGTAATTTGGCTACAAGAAACATTTATGCAGGATGGTTTAACATGTTTGTTTCTGCAGAGCCCAAGAGCAAATAATATGTGCATCATCAAGTCTATAATAGCTCTTAGAAATGGCCTCCAACTATGAGCACATATCTGGGGAATGATGTATAATTTATACCCCGACATAGAAAGAAAAAACCTGAAATAAATATGACCTGCTGAGAATTACTCATTATTAACTATGTAGAGGAGAGGAGCAACCCCACTTCCAAGGAGCGGCAGCTGCGCGGGCACAGGAGGGCTGAGAGGAGTTACTCCACATTCAAGGTCAGGAGGGGCAGCTGTGAGGAGATACCTCTCATCCAAGGTAAGGAGCAGCAGCTATGCTTTGCTGAAGCAGCCATGAAGAGATACCCCATGTCCAAGGTAAGAGAAACCAAAGTAAGATGGTAAGTGTTGTGAGAGGGCATCAGAGGGCAGACACACTAAAACCACAATCACAGAAAACTAGCCAGTCTGATCACAGGACCACAATCTTGTCTAATTCAATGAAACTAAGCCATGACGTGTGGGGCCACCCAAGACGTATGGGTCATGGTGAAGAGGTATGACAGAATGTGGTCCACTGGAGAAGGGAATGGCAAATCACTTCAGTATTCTTGCCTTGAGAAGCCCATGAACAGTATGAGAAGGCAAAATGAGAGGATACTGAAACAGGAACTCCCCAGGTTGGTAGGTGCCCAATATGCTACTGGAGATCAGTGGAGAAATAACTCCAGAAAGAATGAAAGGATGGAGCCAAAGCAAAAACAATACCCAGTTGTGGATAGGACTGGTGATAGAAACAAGGCCTGATGCTGTAAAGAGCAATATTGCATAGGAACTTGGAAAGTTAGGTCCATGAACCAAGGCAAATTGGAAGTGGTCAAACAGGAGATGGCAAGAGTGAATGTCGACATTCTAGGAATCAGCAAACTCAAATGGACTGGAATGGGCGAACTTAACTCAGATGACCATTTATCTACTACTATGGGCAGGTATCCCTTAGAAGAAATGGAGTAGCCATCATAGTCAACAAAAGAGTCTGAAATGCAGTACTTGGATGCAATCTCAAAAACAACAGAATGATCTGTGTTCTTTTCCAAGGCAAACCATCCAATATCATGGTAATCCAAGCCTATGCCTCAGCAGTAATGCTGAAGAAGCTGAAGTGGAACAGTTCTATCAAGACCCACAAGACGTTTTAGAACTAACACCCCCCCAAACTGTCCTTTTCATTATAGGGGACTGGAATGCAAGTGTAGGAAGTCAAGAAACACCTGGAGTAACAGGCAAATTTGGCCTTGCAGTATGGAATGAAGCAGGGCAAAGGCTAATAGAGTTTTGCCAGGACAACGCACTGGTCATAGCAAACACCCTCTTCTAACAACACAAGAGAAGAGTCTACACATGGACATCACCAGATGGTCAACACCAAAATCAGATTGATTATATTCTTTGCAGCCAAAGATGGAGACGCTCTATACAGTCTGTGTGTTGAAGCATATTTGAAAAGTGCAATTTATGTCTTTTTTGGGGGGTAATTTTACTGAGGCATTGTTGAAGTGCACTATTAACAAATTATAAATATTTAAAGCACAAAACTTGGACATTTTCAACATAAGTATCAACTCAAAAAAACATGGCTATAATACATGTTTCTATCATCCTCAAAAGTTTCCTTCTGCCTTTTTTGTAATTCGTCCTTGCTTCTGTCCACCTTATCACCTGGGAAGCACTGAAAGACATTCTGTCACTATAGACTTGTCTGAATTATCTGAAAGCATAGATTATGCATATTTGACCTTTTTCACTCTGTCTAATGATTTTGAAATTCATTCACATTGCCATATTCATCAACATCCCATTCTTTTTTATTGCTGACAAGTATTTCTTTGGACAATTTTTTTTATCATTGATGTGTTGGTAGAATCTTGAATTCTTTCTGGTGTTTGGCTTTTATGTGAATGATACTGATTTTTAATTTTCTTAGGCAAATACCTAAAAGATGAGCAATTGGTTTACATGACAATTATATATTTAAATTCTTAAGAAAGTGTCAAATTATTTCCTAAAGTGTTTGTATAATTTTACATCCTCTCCAGCAATGTATAAAGGTTTTAGTAGTTCCACATATTAGAAAGGACTTAATATAGTCAAAGAAAACCAACTCATGCAATATTTACTTCTCTTCTAATATTATATTAACTTTATATAGAGGGAATTTCTTTTATAATTCTGATTATTATTTTTTATTTCCCAACTTTCATTATGAAAAATTTAAAAGAGCAAAGTTGAGAAAACTGTACACTCCACCTAGATTTAGTAATTATTATTTTGCTATACTTGTTTTTATCACATATCTATACACCTATCCTTCTCTCTATCCAGACACTACCTAAACTTGAAGGGTAAAGGAATATAGTTAAACTTAAAGGCCTCACAAGTGGCTCAGTGTTCTGCCAATACAGGAGACATGGGTAGTGAAGATCTCTAGAGAAGAAAATGGCAACACATTCCAGTATTCTTGTAGGGAAAATCCTATGGACAGAGGAGCCTGACAGACTACAATGCATGGGGTCACAAGAGGTGGACATGACATAGTGACTAAACAACAAGAACAACAACAACAAAAAGGAATGTATATGCATATTGGAGAATAATAGGTTTCAGGCAAGATTATTCACCTCACAAAAATTATATCTTCTTTTTAGAAGTTTTGCTTACACCTGATATTTTTGTTAGATTAAAAAATAAAAGAATTTACAGATCATGTAGTTCTCAGCATTCTCATTTCCTTCATTATGTAAATTATGTGACTATAGCCAAATTAACAATTTCATCAAGATATTGAGAAGGTTAAGACGTTAATGGGGCAGCCCCAAGATGGTGGAATAATAGAATCAGGAGACCACTTTCTCTCCTACAAATTCATCAAAAGATCATTTGAAAGTTGAGCAACTTCCACAAAACAACTTCTGAACTCTGGCAGAGGACACCAGGCATCCAGAAAGTCAGCAATCTCTTCAAAAGGACGTAGGACAAAATACAAAAGACAAAAACAGAGACAAAAGATTTAGTGACCAAGACCTGTCCTGGGGAGGGAGTCGTGAAGGAGAGGTTTCCACACAGTAGGAAACCCCTCACAGGTATGTCTGTGGTGAGTTTTGGAATTTCACAGAGCAACATAATCAGGAAGGAAAGAAAATAAACACACCCACCCCACCCCCACCCCCCCACACACACCTAACTGTATAGCTACAAGTGGAGACAGAGAAGTGGCCTGACACTCATGGCCACCACCAGCGGGTGGGGACTAGGCAGGGAGGCGTGGCCTACCTCATAGGTCCCGTGGGGTAAGGACAGGGCCTCAATGCCCTGAGGACAATCTGAGGGAGCTAATGTGAGACAGCAACCCAAACCACGGGATCATTGGGAGAGAGAGAGAGACCTTTCCTACAAAAGGCTCTAGCATTGCACATTGAACCCTGACACACTCACAGACCAAAGGATTGAAAGAATACCAAAGGAGAGCAAGTTGGCTGTTATATAGGGCCCTCCCTCCACAGAGGCGGAGAGGCAGGAGTGCAATAGCCAGAGCCTGAAGGCAAGCGGCTGCTGCAATCTTTGGCCCCAGAGACCGCATCTTCCACCAAACTGTGAGCAGCCTCCCAGTTGTTCACCACATCTTCCTGGGATCCTGGACAGCTGATATCTGATATAAGTATCACGGCCTGAGATCGGATCCCCAGAAGAGACACACAGCACACCTGAGACTGGGCTCTCGTGGCACACCTGGGAAACTGAGAGGCTGGAACCAGCGAGGTGAATAAGATGCATGGCCCACATAGGACAGTGCACTTGCCAAGCTCCTGGTCATCTGAGCTGCTTGGACCCGGGAAGGGCACAAAATGCACAGCCCATCCAGGTCCGTGCCCTTGGGAGTATGCGAGAACCTGAGCTGTTTAGACCTGGGAGGTGCATGAAATGCAGGACCCACTTGGGACAGTACTCTTGCAGAGCAACTAAGAACCTGAGCAGTGTAGACCCAGGAAGCACATGCCACTTTGGGCTCTGACATACCCAGTGTGGCCCCACACTGCAAGCACTCTCCACACATGCCAGTGATGTTAGTTTGCATTGTCCCTCCCTCCCTACAACACAACTGAACGAGTGAGCCTGAATTAGTGATCACCTTTGCCTCCTTATGTAAGGCAGACATTAGACACTGAAGAGACTTGCAAACAGAGGAAGCCAGATAAACAAATAAGAGGAAACCACTCCAGAAGTTACAGGTGCAACAGATTAAAACCCTGCAGTTAACACTGATTGTGCATTTGAAGTGCACTTATAGAACTTGAGAACAAACAAAAGCTGGAACAAGGGACTATCTGACATTGAACTGACCCCACACTGCCCACAACAGTTCCAGAGGAATTCCTAAATATATTTTTACTATTATCACTTTTTATTTTTTAAGTTAGTTCTTTATTACTTCTTTAACTTTCATTTTTAGAGCCTATGATTACCTTTAAAAAAAAGTCATTTTAAAAATTTCCATATATATATTTACATATATATATTTCATGTGTGTTTGTATATATATACACAAACATATATATATATATATATATATATATATATAAATGCTTGTGATTGATTCCATTTTTCATTTTTATAGTGTATTTTTGAGAGTCTAACTTCTCTTCTAGGTTTTTAATCCTTGCTTTTTGGTATTTATTATCAATTTTGCATCTCTAAGAACTTAATCTTCAGTATCCATTTTCACTTAGGGATTTGATTCAGTTCAGTTCAGTTCAGTTCAGTCGTTCAGTCGTGTCTGACTCTTTACTGGCTTAATTACTCTATTCTCTTTGACTCTCCCTTTTCTCCTACTGGTCACCTCTATCTCCCTCCTCTTTCTTCTCTTTTTTATATAACTGTGAATCTCTATGGGTGTTACTCACTGTGGAGAATTGATTCACCAATAACTAAGGGGCTTTATCCTCTATGCTGTATGGATAGAGAAGTCTTGGGGCTGCTGTAAGAGAAGGACCAAATCTCAGAGGCAGGTAGCTTAATTCCAAAACTTTACAACATCAGAGACTCCTGAATCCAGGGAACATTAATAGACAATGAGTTCAGTTCAGTTGCTCAGTTGTGTCCGACTCTTGCGACTTCATGAATCTCAGCACGCCAGGTTTCCCTATCCATCACCAACTCCCAGATTTACTCAAACTCATGCCCATTGAGTCGGTGATACCACCCGGCCATCTCATACTCTGTCATCCCCTTCTCCTCCTGCCACCAATCCCTCCCAGCATCAGGGTCTTTTCCAATGAGTCAACTCTTCACATGAGGTGGACACAGCACTGGAGTTCCAGTTTCAGCATCAGTCCTTCCAATGAACACCCAGGACTTATCTCCTTCAGGATGGACTGGTTGTATCTCCTTGCAGTCCAAGGGACTGTCAAGAGTCTTCTCCAACACCACAGTTCAAAAGCATCAATTTTTCAGTGCTCAGCTTTCTTCACAGTCCAACTCTCACATCCATACAAGACCACTGGAAAAACCATAACCTTGACCAGAAGGACCTTTGTTGGCAAAGTAATGTCTCTGCTTTTTAATATGCTATCTAGATGGTCATAACTTTCCTTCCAAGGAGTAAGTGTCTTTTAATTTCATGGCTGAATCACAATCTGCAGTGATTTTGGAGCCCCCCAAAATAAAGTCTGACACTGTTTCCACTGTCTCCCCATCTGTTTCCCATGATGTGATGGGACTAGATGCCATGATGTTAGTTTTCTGAATGTTAAGCTTTAAGCCAACTTTTTCTCTCTCTTCTTTGACTTTCATCAAGAGGCTTTTTAGTTCTTCTTCACTTTCTGCTATAAGGGTGGTGTCATCTGCATATCTGAGGTTACTGATTTATTTCTCCTGGCACTCTTGACTCCAGCTGTGCTTATTCCACCTAGAGTTTCTCATGATGTACTCTGCATATAAGTTTAATAAGCAGGGTGACAATATACAGCCTTGACATATTTCTTTTCCTATTTGGAACAAGTCTGTTGTTCCATGTCCAGCTCTAACTGTTGCTACCTGATCTGCACGCAGGTTTCTCAAGAGGCAGGTCAGGTGATCGGATATGCCCATCTCCTTCAGAATTGTTCACAGTTTATTGTGATCCACACAGTCAAAGGCTTTGACATATTCAATAAAGCAGAAATAGTTGTTTTTCTGGAACTCTCTTGCATTTTTGATGATCCAGCGGATGTTGACAGTTTGATCTCTGGTTCCTCTGCCTTTTTGAAAGCCAGCTTGAACATCTGGAAGTTCTCTGTTCACATATTGCTGAAGCTTGGCTTGGAGAATTTTAAGCATTACCTTAGTAGCATGTGAGATGAGTACAATTGTGCAGTAGTTTGAGCATTCTTTGGGATTGCCTTTCTTAGGGATAGGAATGAAAACTGACCTTTTCCAGTACTGTGGCCACTGCTGAGTTTTCCAAATTTGCTGGCATATTGAGTGCAGCATTTTCACAGCATCATCTTTCAGGATTTGAAATAGCTCAACTGGAATTCCATCACATCCACTAGCTTTGTTTGTAGTGCTGCTTTCTAAGTCCCACTTGACTTCATATTCCAGGATGTGTGGCTCTAGGTGAGTGATCACACCATCGTGATTATCTGGGTCGTGAAGATCTTTTTAGTACAGTTTTTCTGTGCATTCTTCTCACCTCTTCTAAATATCTTCTGCTTCTGTTAGGTACATACAATTTCTGTCCTTCATTGAACCCATCTTTGCATGAAATGTTCCCTTGGTATCTTTAATTTTCTTGATGAGATCTCCAGTTTTTCCCTTTCTGCTGTTTTCCTCGATTTTGCACTGAGGAAGGCTTTCTTATCTCTCCTTGCTATTCTTTGGAACTCTGTGAGTTCAAATGGGAATATCTTTCCTTTTTTTCCTTTGTTTTTCACTTCTCTTCATTTCAGAGCTATTTGTAAGGCCTCCTCAGACAACCATTTTGCCTTTCTGCATTTCTTTTCCTTGGGGATGCTCTTGATCTCTGTCTCCTGTACAGTGTCACAAACCTCCGTCCACAGTTTATCAGGCTCTCTGTCTATCAGAACTAGTCCCTTAAATCTATTTCTCAGTTCCACTGTGTAGACATAAGGGATTTGATTTAGGTCATGCCTGAATGGTCTAGTGGTTATCCCTACTTTCTTCAGTTTAAGTCTGAATTTGGCAATAAGGAGTTCATGATCAGAGCCACAATCAGCTCCTGGTCTTGTTTTTGCTGACTGTATAGAGCTTCTCCACCTTTGGCTGCAAAGAATATAAGCAATCTGATTTTGGTGTTGACCATCTGGTGATGTCCATGTGTAGAGTCTTCTCTTATGTTGTTAGAAGAGGGTGTTTGCTATGACCAGTGCGTTGTCCTGGCAAAACTATTAGCCTTTGCCCTGCTTCATTCCGTACTGCAAGGCCAACTTTGCCTATTACTCCAGGTGTTTCTTGACTTCCTACTTTTGCATTCCAGTCCCCTATAATGAAAAAGGACATCTTTTTTGGGTGTTAATTCTAAAAGGTCTTGTACGTCTTCATAGAACCATTCAATGTCAGTTTCTTCAGTGTTACTGTTTGTAGCATAAGCTTGGATTACCGTGATATCAAATGGTTTGCCTTGGAAGTGAACACAGATCATTCTGTCGTTCTTGAGATTGCATCCAAGTACTGGATTTCAGACTCTTTTGTTGACTATGATGGCTACTCCATATCTTCTAAGGGATTCCTGCCCACAGTAGTAGATAAATGGTCATCTGAGTTAAATTCACCCATTCCAGTCCATTTGAGTTTGCTTATTCCTAGAATGTTGACATTCACTCTTGCCATCTCCTGTTTGACCACTTCCAATTTGCCTTTATTCATGGACCTAACATTCCAAGTTCTTATGCAATATTGCTCTTTAGAGCATCAGACCTTGTTTCTATCACCAGTCCCATCCACAGTTGGGTATTGTTTTTGCTTTGGCTCCATCCCTTCATTCTTTCTCTTACCTTGAACGTGGGATATCTCTTCACAGCTGCTCCAGCAAAGCTCAGCTGCTGCTCCTTACCTTTTTTGAGGGTATCTTTTCATGGCCACCCCTCCTGACCTTGAATGTGGAGTAGCTCTTCTCGGCCCTGCTGTTCCCTCACAGAAAGATAAAAACCATATGATTATCTCAATAGATGTAGAAAAAGCCTTTGACAAAATTCAACACTCATTTATGACAAAAACTCTCCAGAAAACAGGCATAGAAGGAAAATATCTCAACATATTAAAAGCCATATGTGACAAACCCTCTGTAAACATTTTCCTCAATGGCAAAAATAAAAGGAATCCAGATTGGAAAAGAAGTAAGATTCTCACCAATTGCAGATGATATGATCCTCCATATAGAAAACCCTAAAGCGACACCCCACATCCAAGGTAAGAGAAACCAAATTAAGACAGTAGGTGCTACCAGAGAATATCAAAGGGCAGACACACTGAAACCACAATCACAGAAAACTAGCCAATCTGATCACATGGGCCAAAACCTTGTCTAACTCTGTGAAACTAAGCTATGCTGTGTGGGGCTACCCAAGATGTGTGGACCATGGTGGAGAGGTCTGACAGAATGTGGTCCACTGGAGAAGGCAAACCACTTCAGTATTCTTGACTTGAGAACCCCATGAGCAGTATGAATAGGCAAAATGATAGAACACTGAAAGATGAACTCCCCAGGTCAGTAGGTGCCCAATATGCTACTGGAGATCAGTGGAGAAATAACTCCAGAAAGAATGAAGGGATGGAGCCAAAGCAAAACCAATACCCAGTTGTGGATATGACGGGTGATAGAAGCAAAGTCTGATGCTATAAAGAGCTATATTGCATAGGAACCTGGAATGTTAGGTTCATGAATCAAGGCAAATTGGAAGTGGTCAAACAGGAGATGGCAAGAGTGAACATCGACATTCTGGGAATCAGCAAACTCAAATGGACTGGAATGGGTGAATTTAACTCAGATGACCATTATATCTACTACTGTGGGCAGGAATCCCTTAGAAGATATGGAGTAGCCATTATGGTCAACAAAAGAATCTTAAATGCAGTACTTGGATGCAATCTCAAAAATGACAGAATGATCTGTGTTCGTTTCTGAGGCAAATCATTCAATATCATGGTAATCCAAGCTTATGCTCCAACTAGTAATGCTGAAGGAGTTGATTTAGAATGGTTTTATGAAGATCTACAAGACCTCATAGCACTAACACCCAGAAAAGATGTCCTTTTCATTAGGGGGACAGGAATGCAAGTGTAGGAAGTCCAGAAACACCTGCAATAACAGGCAAATTTGGCCTTTGGAATATGGAATGAAGCAGGGCAAAGGCTAATAGAGTTTTGCCAAGAGAACACACTGGTCATAGCAAACACCCTCTTAGAGAAGACTCTAAACAAGGACATTACCAGATAGTCAACAGCAAAATCAGATTGATTATATTCTTTGCAGCCAAAGATGGAGAAGTTCTATACAGTCAGCAAAAACAAGACTGGGAGTTGACTGTGGCTTAGATCATGAACTCCTTATTGCCAAATTCAGACTTAAACTAAAGAAAGTAGGGATAACCACTAGACCATTCAGGCATGACCTAAATCAAATCCCTTATGTCTATACAGTGGAAGTAAGAAACAGATTTAAGGGACTAGATCTGATAGACAGAGAGGCTGATGAACCATGGACGGAGGTTTGTGACATTGTACAGGAGACAGGGGTCAAGAGCATACCCATGGAAAATAAATGCAGAAAGGCAAAATGGTTGTCTGAGGAGGCCTTACAAATAGCTCTGAAATGAAGAGAAGTGAAAAACAAAGGAAAAAAGGAAAGATATTCCCATTTGAATTCACAGAGTTCCAAAGAATAGCAAGGAGAGATAAGAAAGCCTTCCTCAGTGCAAAGAAATCGAGGAAAACAGCAGAAAGGGAAAGACTAGAGATCTCATCAAGAAAATTAGAGATACCAAGGGAACATTTCACACAAAGATGGGTTCAATGAAGGACAGAAATTGTATGTACCTAACAGAAGCAGAAGATATTTAGAAGAGGTGAGAACAATGCACAGAAAAACTGTACTAAAAAGATCTTCATGACCCAGATAATCACGATGGTGTGATCACTCACCTAGAGCCACACATCCTGGAATGTGAAGTCAAGTGGGACTTAGAAAGCATCACTACGAACAAAGCTAGTGGATGTGATGGAATTCCAGTTGAGCTATTTCAAATCCTGAAAGATGATGCTGTGAAAATGCTGCACTCAATATGCCAGCAAATTTGGAAAACTCAGCAGTGGCCACAGTACTGGAAAAGGTCAGTTTTCATTCCTATCCCTAAGAAAGGCAATCCCAAAGAATGCTCAAACTACCGCACAATTGTACTCATCTCACATGCTAGTAAGGTAATGCTCAAAATTCTCCAAGCCAAACTTCAGCAATATGTGAACCGAGAACTTCCAGATGTTCAAGCTGGCTTTCAAAAAGGCAGAGGAACCAGAGATCAAACTGTCAACATCCGCTGGATCATCAAAAATGCAAGAGAGTTCCAGAAAAACATCTATTTCTGCTTTATTGAATATGTCAAAGCCTTTGACTGTGTGGATCACAATAAACTGTGCACAATTCTGAAGGAGATGGGCATATGAGATCACCTGACCTGCCTCTTGAGAAATCTGCGTGCAAGTCAGGAAGCAATAGTTAGAACTGGACATAGAACAGACTTGTTCCAAATAGTAAGAGGAATATGTCAAGGCTGTATATTGTCACGTTGCTTATTTAACTTATATGCAGAGTACATCATGAGAAACTCTAGGTGGAAGAAGCACAAGCTGGAATCTAGATGGCTGGGAGAAATTGAAATGACCTCAGGTATACAGATGACACCGCCCTTATGGCAGAAAGTGAAGGGGAACTAAAAAGCCTTTTGATGAAAGTGAAAGAGGAGAGTGAAAAAAATTGACTTAAATTTCAACATTCAGAAAACTTAAGATCATGGCATCTGGTCCCATCATTTCATGGCAAATAGATGGGGAAACAGTGAAAACAGTGTCAGACTTTATTTTTTGTGGCTTCAAAATCACTGCAGATGGTGATTACAGCCATGAAATTAAAAGACACTCCTTGGAAGGAAAGTTATGACCAACCTAGATAGCATATTAAAAAGCAGTGACATTACTTTGCCAACAATGACCCATCTAGTCAAGGTTATGGTTTTTACAGTGGTCATGTATGGATATGAGAGTTGGACTGTGAAGAAAGCTGAGTGCTGAAAAATTGATGCTTTTGAGCTGTGGTGTTGGACAAGACTCTTGAGAATCCCTTGGTCTGCAAGGAGATCCAACCAGTCCATCCTAAAGGAGATCAGTCCTGGGTGATGTACTCATCATGTACTTAGATCATGATGCTGAAGAGTGATGCTGAAGCTGAAAGAGTGATGCTGAAGCTGAAACTCCAATACGTTGGCCACCTGATGAAAGAGTTGACTCACTGGAAAATACCCTGTTTCTGGGAGGGATTGAGGCCAGGATGAGAAGGGGACAGCAGAGGATAAGATGGCTGGAATGCATCGCCATCTCGATGGACTTGAGTTTGAGTAAATTCCGGGAGTTGGTGATTGACAAGAAGGCCTGGCGTGCTGCCTTTTATGGGGTTGCAAAGAGTCGGACATGACTGAGCGACTGCACTTAACTTATCTGAACTGAACTGAAAGACACCATCAGAAAATTACTAGATCTTATCAATGCATAATAAATTTACAGGATATAAAATTAATGCACAGAAATCCCTTGCATTCCTATGCACTAAAAATTTGAAAACAGAAAGAGTAATTAAGGCAGAAATCATGTTCACCATTACAATGAAAAGAATAAAACACTTAGGAATAAATTTACCTAAAGGAACAGAATACCTACATAAGGAAAACTATAAAACAATAATTAAAGAAATCAAAGATGATAGAAATAGACAGAAATATGCCATATATGTGTATTAGAAAAATGAATATAGTGAAAATTAATTTGCTACTCAAAACAATCTATAGATTCAGTGCAATCCCTATCAAGCTACCAAAAGTATTTTTCACAGAACTAGAACAAACACTATCACCGTTTGTATGGAAACAGAAAAAAAACCTTGAATAGACAAAGCAATCTTGAGCAAGAAGAATGAAACTGGAGGAATCAATCTTCCTGACTTCAGACTATACTACAAAGCTACAGTTATCAAGACAGTATGGTACTGGCACAAACACAGAAATATAGATCAATGGAAAAAACTAGAACACTTTCTACACCATACACAGAAGCAAACTCAAAATGAATTAAAGATATAAATGTAAAGATCTAAATATAATACTCCTTGAGGAAAACATAGGCAGAACACTCTCAGACATAAATCACATCAAGATCCTCTATGACCCACTTCTCAGAGTTAAATCCGTTCTAATGAGACAGATGGAGCCCATTATACAGAATGAAGTAAGCCAGAAAGATAAACACCAATACAGTATACTACTGCATATATATGGAATTTTAAAAGATGGTAAGGATAACCCTATATGCAGGACAGAAAAAGAGACATAGATGTATCGAACAGACTTTTGGACTCTGTTGGAGAAGGTGAGGGTGGGATGATCTGAGAGAATAGCATTGAAACATGTATATTTTCAAGTGTGAAACACATTGCCTGCCCAGGTTGGATGCATGAGACAAGTGCTCAGGGTTGGTGCACTGGGAAGACCCAGAGGGATGGGATGGGAGGGAAGTGGGAGGGGGGACCAGGATGGGGAACACATGTAAATCCATGGCTGATTCATGTACAGCAAAATACACTACAATATTGTAAAGTAATTAGCCTCCAACTAATAAAAATAAATATTAAAAAAAAGAATAATGAAAATAAAAAACAAAAACATCACTCAACATCACTCATTATCAGAGAAATGAAAATCAAAAACACAATGAGGTACCATCTCATGCCAGTCAGAATGGCTGCCATCAAAAAGTTTACAAATAATAAATGCTTTAGAAGGTGTGCAGAAAAGGAACCCTCTTACACTATTGGTGGGAATACAAACTAGTACAGCCACTATGGAGAATAGTGTGAAGATTCCTTAAAAAACTAGAAATAGAACTTCCATATGATCCAGCATCCCACTGCTGGGCATACACACCAAGGAAACCAGAATTGAAAGGGACACATGTACCCCAATGTTCGCTGCAGCGCTGTTTACAATAGCTAGGATATAGAAACAACCTAGATGTCCATTGGCACAGAAAAGAACAAGGAATTATGGCACATATACACAATGGAATATTAGTCAGCTATAAAAATAAATGCATTTGTGTTAGTTTTAATGAGGTGGATGAAACTGGCGCCTACTATACAAAGTAAGCCAGAAAGAGAAACATTAATGTAGTATATTGACACATATATATGGGATTTAGAAAGACCATAATTATAACCCTATATGCGAGACAGCAAAAGAGACACATATGTAAAGAATAGATTTTGAACTCTGTGGGAAAAGGTAAGAGTGGGATGATTTGAAAGAATAGCATTGAAACATGTGTATTACCATGTGTAAAATAGATGACCAGTTCAATGCATGAAGTATGGCACTCAAAGCTGGTGCTTTGGGACAACCCAGAGGGATCAAGCAGGAAGGCATGTGGGAGAAGGTTCAGGATGGGGGGACACATGTACACCGTGGCTGATTTATGTCGATGTATGGCAAAACCACCACAGTATTGTAAAGTAATTACCCTCCAATTACAATAAATTAATTGATTATAAAAAGAAGCTAAACAGATTTTGGGATTTCTAGATTAACTTTCTATGATCATATCTATGTTTCCTTATAATATTAATGATTCATACTTTAAATAAAGTTCTTACTAGTGAACCGTAAAAATATTTTAGAGTTCACTTCACTTCAGTTCAGTCTCTCAGTCATGTCCGACTCTGCGACCCCATGAATCGCAGCACTCCAGGCCTCCCTGTCCATCACCAATTCCTGGAGTTTACTCAAACTCATGCCCATCGAGTCAGTGATGCCATCCAGCCATCTCATCCTCTGTCATCCCCTTTTCCTCCTGCCCCCAATCCCTCCCAGCATCAGGGTATTTTCCAATAAGTCAACTCTTCGCATGAGGTGGCCAAAGTATTGGAGTTTCAGCTTCAGCATCAGTCCTTCCAATGAATACCCAGGAATGATCTCATTTAGGATGGACTGGTTGGATCTCCTTGCAGTCCAAGGGACTTTCAAGAGTCTTGTCCAACACCACAGTTCAAAAGCATCAATTTTTCGGTGCTCAGCTTTCTTCACAGTCCAACTCTCACATCCATACATGACCACTGGAAAAACCATAACCTTGACTAGATGGGTCATTGTTGGCAAAGTAATGTCTCTGCTTTTTAATATGCTCTCTAGATTGGTCATAACTTTCCTTTCAAGCAGTAAGCATCTTTTAATTTTACTTACAGAGATATAATTCTGTATTTTGATCATATATAAAATCACACACTTTTCAAAGTGAAAGAAATCTTAGTATCATATAGACTTTAATCCAACCCTAGTGTCTATTTGAAATCTGATTCTAAATTGAGTGAGTCAGTATTGTGATATGTTTAAGAAAATTCAGCTATATTTTCCCTAATTTTATGTATATATTTGGAATGAAACATCAAGTATGTGAAGGATCCATATTTATTTCTTGCCTTCTATCCCCTCTTTCCTTTCTTGGGATATTAATCTTTATGTTAGCAGCTCCATCAGGGAATTTCTCAGATGAAAGAAGTAATGGAACTGAGAGAAGTCCAATTTTATTTATTAATAAGAAGGAGGTTGAAAGTAATGGTTGAAATTGGATTTTTAAACTAACAGCATATATAATTTATTCCATCATGCCAGTTTCCTATTTGCCTTCTCTTTATTGCAGGCAATTGAGAATTAGTCATGTTTGTTATTTTTAGCACTCCATTTTTTGTCAAAAATAAAATTACAAAAGCAGGTAAAGAAAAACTATCAAAAATATTTTAAAACCCAACATTTCTGATTCAGGAAACCTTGGAAAATAATTGTTGAGAAAATATTTGTTTTATCATCAATGCTTGACTTTTGAGGAAGTGAATTTTTAAAGCTTAGGTATAGCACATTTTACTTATTTTTTTTTCTTCCTTAACCCTGAAATTCTGCCTATTAACACAAACTATGATTTTCAGAAAGAAAAATATTCTAGATGCATTTAAAACTTTGATAATCAGTAGGTTAAGGTTAATCTGGGAAAAATGAGAAAAAAAGAGACAGTTTTATATTCCAAAGTACCTTCAAAATGAAAGTAGAGCTTCTAATGCTATTTTTTTGTAATGATTTAAATTCACATACAGGGTGTTCATTGGAAGGGCATTTGAAGTTTGAGTTATAATTCATCAGTCATCCTTGAAAACCCAGGCAATTAATATACACAAATACAGAATTCCCTAAACATTATAGTGTTTTGTTTCTTTTTATTTTCAAAATACAGGTTTCACCTTTGATTTCAAATACTTAGTGATGCTAGGATTCATATTTCCATAATAATAAGAAAAAAAAAAAACCTTCTATTTTAAGCTTCACTATGGCAGTTAGCTTTCCAGATGGCCCTAGTGGTAAAGAACCAGTCTGTCAATGCAGGAGATATAAGAATATTCTTGCCTGGAAATCCCAAGGACAGAGGAGCCTGGCAGACTACAGTTCATGGGGTCACAAAGAGTGGGACACAACTGAAGTGTCTTAGCATGCACCTAACAAGCATGCAAACCAGTTTTATTTATTATCCACATAATAAATACCTATTTCCTATTTTAAAATGAGCTTCCAACATCCTAGGAAGTTTAACATGTCTGCAAAGAGTAAGTTATTTATATGTTACTATAGAAATCAGAATCCCATTTAAAAAATTATGTGCTTATAAAAAGGTCTTCCCTTATGGCTCCGTCAGTAAACATTCTGCCTGCAGTGTAGGAGAAAGTTGGTTGGGAAGATTCCCTGGAGAAGAGAATGACAACCCACTCCAGTATTCTTGCCTGGAGAATTCCTGGACAGAGGAAACTGACACAACTACATTTCATGGAAATGAAAGTTGCTTAGTCATGTCCAACTCTTTGTAACCCCATGGACTATGCAGTCCATGGAATTCTCCAGGCCAGAATACTGGAGTATTCTGGAGTAGTGGGTAGCTGTTCCCTTTTCCAAAGGATCTTCCCAACCCAGGGATTGAACACAGGTCTTCCACTTTGCAGGTGGATTCTTTACCAGCTGAGCCACCAGGGAACCCCAATAATACTGGAGTGGTTAGCCTATACCTTCTCCAGTGGATCTTCCTGACACAGAGATTGAATTGGTGTCTCCTGCATTTCAGGTGGATTCTTACCAGCTGAGGTACCAGGAAAGGCCATGGGACTGCAAAGAGTCTGACAGGACTGAGTGACTAACACTTATACTTTCATACTTAGAAAAATAATGGCAAAGCTCTATGACCTAGCACTGTTTGCTTTTAAACAAATTAACAATATAATAATCCTGTATCATTATTATTGAAAATAAGTAGAAAGAAAGTTCTGAATAAATAACTGTTAAGAGCTATGTCTATTACTCACAGGCATCCACAAGAATTTAAAAATAATTTGGCAATATATCCAGGGGAACTAAATACCAACATTTTGTTGATCCTACTTTTAAAGTTTTATCTTAAAGCCAAAAGTATTTTTTTAAATCTTCCTAAATTTTTTTTCATCATACTTACTTAAATCCATTAGAATGCATAGAAATTTGCAAGAATTCAACTGTAAAGTTATTCATTTAGATAGGAAACATGGGAAATAATCTGATCATATTAATGACTTTTAAATGTTCAAATTTAATGATTGATGATTGTAAAAAGTTAATATATATCAATTTGATGAAGAAATTAACAGGGGTTATGGATGCTGAGCGTTGGACTGTGAAGAAAGCTGAGTGCCGAAAAATTGATGCTTTTGAACTGTGGTGTTGGAGAAGACTCTTGAGTGTCCCTTGGACTGCAAGGAGATCCAACCGGTCCATCCTAAAAGAGGTCAGTCCTGGAAGGACTGATGCTGAAGCTGAAACTCCAATACGTTGGCCACTTAATGAGAAGAGTTGACTCATTGGAAAATACCCTGATGCTGGGAGGGATTGGGGGCAGGAGGAGAAGGGGATGACAGAGGATGATATGGTTGGATGGCATCACGGACTCAACTGACATGAGTTTGAGTAAACTCTAGGAGTTGGTGATGGACAGGGAGGCCTGGAGTGCTGAGATTCATGGGGTTGCAAAGAGTCAGACACAACTGAGTGACTGAACTGACTGACTGACTGATGGATGCCAAGGAATAAGATTTGGAGGAGCTGAATGGTATATAACACAAATGAATTATAATAGAGCAGAGGGAAGAACTTTTAGATTCAGAGATATTTTACTTGCCTTTGAAGATATCAACAGAAAGTCATCATCCTTATTTAATTCCTGACTTTTATTTTTACCTAATTCTCAGCCTCAGCTTTCCCTAGCACTTCACTGTGTTACTCAATCATATTCCCATAACAGTACAGAAAGATTGGACACATTTAGAGAGTCATGTGCTCTTGAGGAGAAGGAGCTGATTATACCTTCCCTCCCTCAAATTTAAAATTAATTTCCACTCATGAATATTAGATTTTTTTTTTCTTTTTTGTAGAAAAAGCTTTACCACGTTAAAATCAGGACAACTATTTTGACAGTACCATTTTATCTCTGGGGAAAACAGGATGACACATTCAAATTGGGTATATTCTTAAACATTGCAAGACAATCACAACCCTCTGGGTTTGGAATTCTCTTTAATCCCTTTCCCCAGGACTTCAGGACCTACAGATGTTCTTTCTTTCTTTTTTTTTTTTTTTTACCACATCTTTCTCTGATCTTAAAGTCCTTTTTGAACTTTTATTGTCTATTTGATGACTGTGGTACTGTATTTTGAAATTTTGATTTTCCTTTTGCAGAAACTATCTTTTCCAAATTGCTTCATGTATTCGATTGTGAACTCTGCAATTTTCATTTGTAAATTACAGAATTAATTTCTCCCTGAAGAGTCAGCAAGAAGGAAGATCCTGAAAGTACTGTTTCTTCAGGATGCATGAAAAAATAATGTCGATTGTTGACAAGCCAGTAAGCAGATCCTGCAGTCTCTGTCTCTTCTGATTGAATTTTGCTTTTCTCTTTTTCATGATTCAAAGGAGAAACATTGTTCTAGTGCTCCAACACTCTAGCTTACACTCAAGAAGTGCTTAATTTTACAAAACATAGTAGTTATTTTGTTTCCCTGGAATCTCATAAGTTGTGTTTTTGTTTGTTTGTTTGTTTGTTTGTTTGTTTTTGTCTTTTGTCATTCATGGCTTGGTTTAGAATCACTTCTCTGGGAGCCTTCCCCAACCTTTTGGTCTAATTAATGCTCAGATTCTTTCTATCTTTTTGTCTTTATTGCTATTACTGTCTCATATTTTGTTACTTATTGTTCGTTAATTTCCTCATTTTATTCCCCCACTACAACACAAGATCCATGACCAAGAAACCAAGTCTCTCTTGTTTGGTCTTGCAAAATAACAGTGCCTGGTGTAAGGAAAACTCTAAGGAAATGATAGTTGAATGGTAGGCTGAAAGGTCTCTAAAATTACTGATGTCAGATATTTCTAAATTTATTAGTAAATCAAAAACAAATTAAAATAGTATCTTAAATTTGTTATTGAAAACATAGAATTGCATAGACTCCTACATCGTTTTACTTATGTATTTTACATATATATTTATTGCATATTTTATTTTACATATACATTTACTGTATAGTCCAAGGGGTTGCAAAGAGTCAGACATGACTAAGTGATTTTCACTTTCACTACATTATTTTAGAAAGGATGTTAGGTATTAAAATTTCCAACTCTAAGAATATTCTAAATGTAGTTAATTTGTTCAAAAATATTATTGTGTAGTTGATTTTGAATTTTTATTTCTAAGCATCATTCCTCTACTTAAAATCTGATAAAAATGAAAGCATTTATTTGTGCTTTTAATTTTATTTTATTTTAAAGGTGCATATATTCTTAATGACCTTGGAAATAACTATCTCAATCATCTTGGCTAGTCATTGTGCTCAAAAGTTTTCAATTTCTTCCACTGCTAAAGTGTGTCATTATGTTTGCACTCTGCTTGAACTAATATATTTTTTTTTATTGTCCAGAAATCAGACATAGCGTGTTACTATTACATCATACATATTTTTTTCACGAAAACATTTGAGAGTAACTTGGATTTATTTATCAGATGTTTATCAGTATCCTAGACTTTTATAGTAACTAACCTTAAGCCAAATACCAGGGACATGCACTAAGCTCATATTTAAAATCTATTCATGGTGCATTTTAAATATTCATCAAAGACTTCTTAAACATGCAGTCTTAGGATACTAAAAATAAATTTTGTAGAACATGGATATCAGATATTAATATTGGGCATTCATGTAAAGACAGATCTTGTTAACCTGTCATAAAAAGGACCAATGATAATGATCATATGCATGTTATTAGCCCTGTTTTTTTTTTTTTTTTTTTGGTATGAAATTCCTATAGTTTAGCTCTTTAGTTTTATCACTTTGTTTTCATTGTTAAACATTTGAGCCATGTTTCTGATTGAATGAAGGTTATTTAGTAATATAGAAAGTTCTGACATTTGTTTTATCATTCCAATATAATGTATTTATATAAATGTATTAAAAAGATATTATGAAACTTTTGAAATTATAAATTTAAGAAAGGAGTATCTGCCTGCCTTTGGGCATTGCTGCATCAGAATAGATTTATTTTGACATTTTTTTGGTTCTGCACTCGTGGAATTTCGCCACTCAGAGACATTTGGCAATGTCTGGAGATGTCTTGGTTGCTGCAGCTGGGTTGTGCCCATGGTATCTAGCTAGCAGAAGCCAAGGATGTACTAAACATCCTATAATGCACAGAGGAGTCTGTGAATCAAACAGTGTTGTGATTCAAAGTGGAAATGGTGCTGAAACTGAGAAAAACTAGTATATAGAAATAAAGTTTTCAGAATTTACATAATAGTAAATTTAAAGTTTGCTTTTAACACTGAAGATAACATTTATACTTACTTAGTGTATATAAAATTCTTCAAAAAGACTACAGTATTGAAATATATCTTCTCATACAGATGGTCAATAAACACATGAAAAAATGATGGCCATCATTCATTATTAGAGAAATACAAATCAAAATTACAATGAGGTATCACCTCATGACAGTTAGAATGGCTATCACGAAAAAACTATAAATGAAAAATGCTGGAAAGCATGTGGAGAAAAAGGAACCTTCTTGCACTATTGGTGGGAATGTAAATTGATACAGCCATTATGGAGAACAGTATGTAGATTCTTTAAAAACTGGAAATAAACAATCATATGATACAATGATCCCAATACTGGGCATATACACTGAGAAAATCATAATTCAAAAAGACACATGTACCACAAAATTCACTGCAGCACTACTTACAAAAGAAAGACATGGAAGCAACCTAAATGTCCAGTGACAAAAGAATGGATAAAGAAGCTGTGGACATATATAAAATGGACTATAACTCAGTCATAAAAAGTTATGAATTTGAGTCAGTTAAACTGAGGTGGGTGAACTTAGAGCCTGAACAGAGTGAAGTAAGTCAGAAAGAGAAAAACAAATATCATCTATTAACATATATGTATGGAATCTAGAAAAATGGTACTGATAAACCTATTTGCAGGGCAGGAATAGAGATTCAGACAGAGAGAATAGATTTGTGGACACAGTAGGGGAAGAACAGGGTGGGACTAATTGAGAAAGTAGCATTGAAATATATACATTACCATGTAAAATAGCTAGCTGGTGGGAATTTACTGTATAATACATGAAGCTCAACCCAGTGCTCTGTGATGACCTAGAGGGTGAGATTGGGTAGCAGAGTGGAAGGAAGGTTCAAGAGGGAGGGGGCATATGTATACTTATGGCTGATTCATGGTATTATATGGCAGAAACCAACACAACATTGTAAAGCAATTATTCTCAATTTTTGTTTTTAATTTAAAAAATATCTTCTCCTTAGAAGAAAATTTCAATAGTAGGGAAAATAAAAATTGGAGCCCTAGCTAAGAGGAGAAGAGTTTCTGTAGGTTTTTTTAAGCCATTCTATGAAATTTGATTTTTGCTTTGCATGAAATAAGGAACATTCTATGGTATAGAGCAGAGGAAAAGCATATTTACCTACTGTTTTAACAGAATAGTTTGGCTTCTATGATAGAGTTCTAAAACTACTCTACAAGTTTCCCTTCTCCTAGATATTCAATTAAACACTAATCTAGTTTCTTCTGTGTAGGAACTTAACAAATGTAATTAAGATCACAGGCCTTAAGCTAGTAAGATCATTATGGAATACTTGGAGAGGTGCAACCTATACACTTGAAATCTTCAAGCAGAGAAATTTCTCCATCTGGTGTTAGTCAGAGGGATGTGGCAGAAGAAAGACTCAGGGATGAATTCTAACTGTGATAAAGATGCCACCCACCATTGCTAGCTTTGAAGATGGAAGAAAGGGGCCACATGTCAAGGAATATAGGCAACATTTAGAAGCCAAGAACCACACTCAACCAAAAGCCAGTAAGAAAACTGAAATCTTAGACTTACACTGCATATAACTGAATTCTGCCAACAAACTCAACTGTCTTGGAAGCTCTTTACTTAGAGCCTCTAAAAAGGACAGAGCCCTGCTAACATCTTGATTTGGCATAAACAGAGAACTAACTGAGCCATACTGTACCTGAAATTCAGACCCATAGAAAATCTAACTGGTGCCGATTTAAGTCATTCATTTTGGGATAATTTGTTTCAGCTACAATAGTAAGCTATTACTGTGGTGAGAATTCTAGACTATAGAAAATGAAGGGTAGAAATAGAAGGATTCGGGAAGTCCTTTCTATAACCTGGAAAGAAATCTGGAATGAGGCAGGAGGGGTAGAAATGATTAATAGAGGTTGGATTCTGGACATGTCTTGAAGATAGAGTCAATAGGATTTTCTAGTCAACTGGATAGTTGGTATGAGGGGAAATAGAAAATATGAGGGTAATAGCAGAAGTGTTAACTATTCCCAACTAGATGTGAGGTTGTCATGAACTAAACTGGATGCAATTGACCAGATTTTGAAGGAAAGATTACAAAACTGGTTTTGAATGTGTGGATTCTTTATCAGCTGAGCCACCAGGGAAGCCCACTTTGAATGTGCTGAGTTTCTGATTCTTATTAGTCATCCAAATGGAGATATTGAGTAGGTAGTTGAAATCTCAGGTTCAGGAGGTAGTTCTTGACTGAAGAGATATTACTGTCAGTATATAGATAATTTACAAAGCCATTAGTTAATCAAGGAAGTGACTACTCTATAGAAAAAACAGAAAGGTCTAAGGAGTGAACCTTGGGACTTGCCAACATTTAGAAGAAATGAAGATGAAGCCACCATTGTGCTGAGAGGAAAAAAAAAAAAAGTCGAGAGTAAGTCTCATGAAAACAGTGTTGTGATGATTTAAAAAAAAAAAAGCAACTTTGCTAATAGTTTAAAATTTTTCTAAGAAGATGCATAATGTGTACATATTTGAAAAAATAGAGATAAATACAGTAATACTCATTGAGAGTCATCTATTCCTACATAGAAAAATAAAGCACAATTCTTTTACTTGAAGAAAGTTCACTTATGAATTTTTTTCTTATTTCTATTCATTTGAAATTACAAATACTTGAAATATTGCTTAGGCCACTGGTGGGGGGGGGATTTTAAGCTTCATAGTTTAATGAGCTTCAAAAATTATCTATTTTTTTTATTTTAATAACTCAAGGTGTTGTGTCCTGATTTTTCTCCATTAATGTGAAATCCTGATATGCTTCCAAGTCAGAACAAAGTTACTAGATATTGCCAAAAGAAATTTGAGGATTTATAGTAAATGCTAGGCTTTTCGCTCAACAAAGCTGTGTTAAATCAGGCTCTTCCTATCTGTTTCTGTTATCTATCCTTACCACATTAAGAGTGATTATTGTTTCTCTTGATGAAGTTTAATATTTTATTTTTACTCTTCAGTATGAGGGATAGCACTTATTTGACACATATACCTCCTCAACCTTTTCCACTATATTTGCTCATGGGTCATTTCACACTTCTCAGCTGATTCAGGGCATTACATCAGAATCCTTCTTAGCTCAGCATTCAGGGCAGTACTGTCAAAGGACAGGTATGATGACTTGAGATTAAACCATTTCCCATACCTATTGTTTTAGTGTCTCTTGAGTAACACACCAAGGTTATAAAACATAAATAAGTCTTCCTTTTATAGTGAAGTGAAGTTGCTCAGTCGCGTCTAACTCTTTGTGAACCCATGGACTATAGCCCATCAGGCTTCTCCGTCCATGGGATTCTCCAGGCAAGCATACTGGAGTGGGTTGCCATTTCCATCTCCAGGGGATCTTCCCAATCCAGAGATTGAACCCAGGTCTCCTGAATTGCAGGCAGACACTTTAACCCTCTTAGCCCCCAAGGAAGTCCAATAACTTGGCATAAAAATTGTTTATCTCTAAACAGTAGAGGACTTCTTCAGTGATTATGGACAACTTATTTCCATATTACATCCTTCATCCCCTCCCATAGTTTACTAGTCAAAATACATTTCTTTTCCTCTTTATTAATATATATATATATATATATATATATATATATATATATATATGAGGCACCCATGTACAGTTTCAGGAAAAATTACTGGCTCATCTTTTTAATAATCATATAGACATATACATACCTTTGTTTACCTTGTGATCATTAAAAGGACTGTGTTTGAGACTTCATGGAGATGAACATGGAGATGAACATACATCTGGGGACATGCTGCATGGAAAAATAGAGAGGAAATTTCCATAAATCCAAATGGGTAATGACAGATTATTACAACTCCAAAACAGTCAATGATGGGTTAAAGGGCCATCCACTGAAAATGCATCCCTAAGTTGAAGAATGTAACAAAACTGATTTAGAAAGAAAAATGAATAATGGAGCAAATACAGAGAATTTCATAAAATTAAGTGGGAAGGCATTTTAACATGGACCTGAGCCTCCAACTGTATATCCTTTCCCTTTTCACAAAAGACAACAAATTTTGCCATGTAAGCTCCAGAGACCTTAAATCCTGTTGGAAAAAACAAAAAAATAAAAACAAAAAACAAAATTAAGCACAAGGCCTAAATTGTGGTTCATCCCCTTCATGAAAAAGAGAACAGCAAAGAAAGAGCAAGAGCACTCAGATTACTGCAAGGAGAGCAGATGAATACAGCACCAGTGAGACACAAAAGTGGATCCTTCATCAGAGGGGCCTCATCAGCTGGTAGAGAACTGCAACACTGGCAGGACACCTACAGAACACCCAAGGTTCCATAAGCCACCAAAAGGCAAGTCACATTTCCCCTTCAGCACATGGGCAATTTATTTTCATGTTGACATCTGTTAAAAATTCACAGAATAACCACCTTGTTTCTTTTGGGTACTTCAACAAAAGATACTTCCCCCTTAACTCTCCCAAATTATTGAACACTGGTGTGTTTATTCCCAAAATAGCCATACAAATGAAAGTTAGTGAAATAAGATCAAGAGATAGTTTTGGTAAGGCATCAGCCTCCGAGATGTTCAATGAAGATGGCTTCTCCAGTCTTATTGATCAACTCATAGAAGTGCTTGGATTGGTGGCAATGTTGCTCTGGTTGGGGTAAGTTGTAAGTGAAGCCTTACAGCCATGTCATTCTGAACCTACCACTTCTTGTGGTTGGAAAACTCAATTCAATCAGCCATGTCTCCTGAATCCAATACTGTCTCTTGCCTTTTACAGTTTCATATTACCCCACATATGCCACTCAGAATAACTGTGCACATGATATTAAATCAGCAGATGGTACATTGCAAATATGCAATGATGATCAATCTGTAGGCATGCATTCTTGTTTGTCTACAAGACCAAGTGGGCATCTTTTCTAGAACACCTGACTGTGTCAACCACAGTATTCTATCAGTAGTGAATAGTCATCTTCTCACAGTTTATTGGTACCAATGTAAGTTGGTATACTGTGGCATATGAATGTAAATTCATATACTGGGGCATATTAACACACAAAATTCACAGGTTCACACACACACATACTCAACTACCTATGTCCTCCCACATGTGCCATTTGTTTTTTCTCTGGTATTTGCTTACTCTGGAAACTCTTGAAATATTGCTTTATTTTCCATCTCATATCATCCAAATGAATAAAAACAATATTCTCCCTTTAGGGATAAATTGGCTGTCAGGACCGTTGGAACCAGGCTGGTTATTCTTTGAAAGTGAAAGTCTGTTGCTAAGTTATGTCCAACTCTTTGAGACACCATAGACAGCAGCCTGCCAGACTCCCCTGTCCATGAGATTTCCCAGGCAGGAATACTGGAGTGGGTTGCCATTTCCTTCTCCAGGGTATCTTCTCCATCCAGGAATCAAACCTGGATCTCCTGCATTGCAAGTGGGTTCTGAGCCACCAAGGAAGACCAGTTATTCCTTAGAAGAATTAATTGTCACAATCATTTTTTCAGAAAGCTGTTATTTCTCTTCTGTGCCATGAGAATAATAGCATCTCCTGAGTTTTCACTGCAGTCTGTTAATACTGTATGGACTTTTCAATTGTTTATTTTGTTTTGGCCATTTTGACATTCAGAGAATAAGATCCTGAAGATCAGTAAACATGGAACAGTATCTATCTAATGATGCTTAGTAAATATTCCTTAAATGAATCAAGGTGTTAAATAAGCAACACCTTTTTATTAGAATAGGATAATGGTAAAGAATCAAAGACCCCCACTAATTTTCTCTCAACTGAAGCCTCAAACCCTTTTGGCACATTGGTTGATTTTTTTGCTGAATCTGAGTCCAATAGACATATAATGAATGTTTAAGGTTGGTTCAGCTAATAATTTAGCTAATAAGAAAACTGGAAAGTTTGAGAAATAAGAGAAATCAAGGCTTTTATAGAAATTTTATAAAATATATTTTTCAATGAAAGATTCTCTTTTTGGTTATTATTAAAGACCAAGCAATTATCTATAAATCAAACTAGGCAAAAGCTTATTTAATTTGGTATGCTTGGAAATTAGCCAAACTAATTTATAAGTGTCACTCATCCTTTTTGTTAATCTATTTCACTGACAGGCTTTGAAAAGAATGTAGAGAAATTTCATAATCGGGTCACTTGTGGGCCATACTTAGCACTAGTTGGAAAGATGGCTCACCACAAATGAGATATTAAAATATAGGGAGAGCCTCTTATTTCAAGATATTCTGATTTGTTTCTCTTAGTTGTGCCTTGCTGTACCAACATTTTGCCATTCAGTGCAGAAGTCAATGGCAGTCAAAATATCAATGGCAGTTGAAGTAAACAACATCCTCAGTTTCATGTAGATTTCTCTTTTTATCATTTCAGAGGAAAGGAATGCAGATAGCTACTGTGATGAGACTCAAAGTCTTCTAGTCATGATTTACTTTGTTTTCTTATTTGGCTGAAAATGAGATATGCCCTGAAAGAATCCTCCTTAAGTAATGATGCTTTTTATAAAATATTCATTGCTTTAATTAAAGTAACTGTATATCTCCTGGGTTCATTTACAAAAATAATTGCCTGAGGATTCAAATCTGCCAGAACATTTTGCTTGATTCATTCATTCATACAGAAATATTTATTGCATGTCTACTATGTACTCCTATTCTGAGGGTTATAGAAGACCAAAAAACAATTCCCCTCTTGGAATACGCATACACCGTAATCTGTAAATACAGAAAATCAATGGAAAGAAATAAGTAAATTTGTGAAGTGCTAGATGATAATAAACAGTATGGAGAAAAATCAAGCAGAGAACACACAAAGGGATTGATGGAGGGCTTTTTTTTTCAATTTTTTAATGGCATTTTATTAGACTTCTCCTTTAAAACAATAGGATGTAGAGATTATTTCTTTTTATTTTAAATTTATTGATTTGTAATTGGAGGATAATTCCTTCATAATATTGTGTTAGTTTCTGTCACATATCAATATGAATCACCCGTACAACATGAATCACCCATAGGTATGCATATGTCACCTTCCTCTTAAGCTTCTCTCCCACCTTCCACCCCATCTCACCCCTGTAGGTTGCCACAGACCACCAGATTTGAGCTCCCTGAATCATACAGAAAATTTCCCCTGACTATCTAACTTTACATATGGTAATGCATCTGTTTCAATGTTACTCTTAATTCATCCTACACCTCCCTTCTCCTGTGGAGTCTACATGTCTGTTCTCGATGTTTGCCTCTCCATTGCTGCCCTTCAGATAGGTTTATCAGTACCATCTTTCCAAATTCCATATATATGCATTAATATATGATATTTGTATTTCTCTTTCTGACTTATTTCACTCTGTATAATAAATTATAGATCCATCCACTTGATTAGAACTGAATCAAATGTGTTTCATTTTATGTTTATATTTTAGTATGTATGCATACCACAACTTTATCCATTTACCTGTGGATGGACATCTAGGTTGCTTCCACATCTTAGTTATTACAAATAGTGCTGCAAAGAACATTGGGGTACATGAGTCTTTTTCAGTTATGGTTTCCTCAGGGTATATGCCCAGTAATGGGATTGTTGGATTATGTGGTACTTTTATTCCTAATTTTTAAGGAATCTCCATACCGTTCTCCATAGTGGCTGTATCAGTTTGCATTCCCACTAACAGTTCAAGAGGGTTCCCTTTTCTCCACTGTCTCCAGCATTTGTTGTTTGTAGGTGACTCAGTTGTAAAGAATCTGTCTGCCAATGCAGGAAGATATATTTGTTTAATAAGGAGGTCATGGAATGTTTCATTGAGAAGCTTTCATTTAAGTGAATTCTTTACAGTTGATAACTAAGTGGCATCTGAGTAAAGGGTACAGTAATGGGTGCAAAGGCTCTCTCATCTGGGATGTGTATGATCATTTGGATATGATTAAGGAACCTGGAAGGCTAGAGCAAAGTGAGCAAAATAGGGTAGAAAAAGGTAAAGTTGAACGAGAAATGAATATTTAAGCTTATTAGGCCCTTGTAGATCATGGTAATAACATGGTAATTTACTCGGGGTTATATGTGACATAACTTGACTCTTATGTTAACAGAAAATCAGATGCTGTGTTGAACATAGATGTAGGTGGAGGAGGAAGCAGAAAGTCTTGTCTTTCATCCATATTTTACTTGTTTTATCATGCAGCAAAAATATATTCAATATTTATAATGGTTCTATCAAGAACAAAGAAGAATTTTCTAGGATTCAGTTCACTTACAGAATGCAAATTACTTCTGTAAAAGCACAGAAAATTCCTCTTCTTTTATCAAAAATGAATTGAATTACATGAGTGAACTGAGTCCCAGAAAAGATGTCCTTGTTTCTAATAACTGGAGAATTCCCTGTCTGTGCTAAGTGCAATTCATTCAGTTCTGATAAGTCAGATTGACTGATCTGGAGAAAACACAAACAAGAAAATCCCCTAAACTTGTGCTTCATTGATGGTTTTATAAGAATAAATTATTTTTGACAAGGAGAAACTGTAGAATTACTCATCACATATTGCATTTTTATAAAGATACTCACAATAACACTGACAGGTTATTTATGCAAAATTTCTCAGTATTTTGGAAATACTGTCAGCAGGGCTATAATATCCCATCTAAAAGAAAAGACAATGAGTTTGTTCAGGAAGCAATAAATGGATTCCTTGGGCAGGTTATTAGAAATTACTCCAAGGGTATTCAGATGACTTTCAAAATTTATCATTAATGAGAAATTTGCTATTTTTGTCCTTCATGAGGTAGAAGAGAATATAGTTATCCATTTTGTAGACTGATTTTTGTTCAATACTCTGTTTCTTCTGTTAAGACATTAAGATTATGCTCTTCTGATTATTCTGTTTTTACAATGTCCTTGTTTTTAACTCTTAAGATAATATTTTCCTTTGTTGAATAAACATAATATGTAAAACTCTTGGGCTTCCCTTATGGCTCAGCTGTTAAAGAATCCACCTGCAATGTGGGAGACCTGGGTTCGATTCCTGGGTTGGGAAGATCCCCTGGAGAAGGGAAAGGCTACCCACTCCAGTATTCTGGCCTGGAGAATTTCATGGACTGTATGGCCCATAGGGTCGCAAAGAGTCGGACACAACTGAGCAATTTTCACTTTCACTTATAAAGGATACTAAAGAGGGATAAAACTCTTGGTGTATAATTTCCACCTTAGTTAATTTTAATTCCAAATGTCACATGTCACTTTGATTTGAAGATTATTTTTTGTAAGATGCTCCGTATTTTTGGAAAATACTCAATGAATTTTACTAGTGACTACAACCATACTATATCTAACATGCTGCTCTACAAAGACATAAAAGCATTAGTAAAACCACTACTGGGAGCAATTTTCAAAAACCCTTAGAGGCATAGTGTTCCAATACCCATTGGAAGGACTGATACTGCAGCTGAAACTCCAATATTTTGGCCTTCTGATGCGAAGAACTGACTCATTAGAAAAGACCCTGATACTGGGATAGATAGAAACTGGGAATAGAGGGGGATGACAGAGGATGAGATAGTTGGATGGCATCACTGAGTCAATGGATGTGAGTTTTATCAAGCTCCAGGAGTTGGTGATGGACAAGGAAGTCTGGCATTCTGCAGTCCATGAGGTCGCAAAGAGTAGGACACGACTAAGCAATTGAAATGAACTAGGGGCATAGTGGGTTTTGCTACTAGGTATTTTCTGAAGCTATATTTTATAATTACTAGAACCAAAATGATTCTATTTTTCCCAAGTTCATATGGATATTCACATATCAATAGGAAGTTCTGAAACTATGCTAAAACTCAGTTTACAAAATATGATGGAAATGAGGTGTATGTGGTTGTAACTCTTTTGAAGAAAATGAATTCTTGATTTCCATTGAGATAAATTTCTACAACTGCAATATTTTTCATATTTGCACTATTCTCATAAAACACAACAGAAAGGTGATTTATTTTATGAACTATTTTTTTCCTGATGCTATTTGAAATACCCATTGTTTACAGTGGTTAAATTCAAAGTCAACTTTTACAATATTTTCTTCTTCTCCAAATCCTAATTTCCACCTCAGTCTTTTCCATTCAGAAAGTGGTATTGCCTTTGCCCCAATGTTGTTCAAAGTACCTATCCAAAGAATGTGCAAACTACCACACAATTGCACTCATCTCACACGCTAGTAAAGTAATGATCAAAATTCTCCAAGCTAGGCTTCAACAGTACGTGAACCATGAATTTCCAGATTTACAAGTTGGATTCAGGAAAGGTAGAGGAACCCAAGATCAAATTGCCATCATCCATTGGGTCATCAGAAACACAAGGGAGTTCCAGAAAAACATCTACTTCTGCCTTATTGACTATGCCAAAACCTTTAACTATGTGGATCAAAACAAACTGTGGAAAATTCTTAAAGAGATGGGAATACCAGACCACCTGATCTGCCTTCTGAGAAGATTGCATGCAGGTCAAGAAGCAACAATTAGAACAAGACATGGAATAATAGACTGGTTCCAGATTGGGGAAGGAGTATGTAAGGGCTGTATATTTTCACCCTGCTTATATAACTTATATCCAGAGTACATCATGTGAAATGTCAGCCTTTATGAAGCACAAGCTGGAATCAAGATGGCTGGGAGAAATAGCAAGAACCTCATATATACAGATGACACTACCCTTATGGCAGAAAGTGAAGAGCTAATAGAGCCTCTTGATGAAAGTGAAAGAGGAGAGTGAAAAAGTTTGCTTAAAATTCAACATTCAGAAAACTAAGATCATGGCATCTGGTCCCATGACTTCATGGCAAATAGATGGGGAAACAATGGAAACAGTGACAGACTTCATTTTTGCGGGCTCCAAAGTCACTGCAGATGGTGATTGCAGCCATGAAATTAAAAGACACTTGCTTCTTGGAAGAAAAGTTATGACCAATCTAGACAGCATATCAAAAAGCAGATGCATTACTTTGCCACCAAAGGTCCATCTAGTGAAAGCTTTGTTTTTTCCAATAGTCACATATGGATGTGAGAGTTGGACTATCAAGAAAGCTGAGCACCAAAGAAATGCTTTTGAACTGTGGTGTTGGAGAAGACTCTTGAGAGTCCCTTGGACTGCAAGGAGATCCAATCAGTCCATTCTAAAGGACATTAGTCCTGAATATTCATTGGAAGGACTGATGCAGAAGCTGAAACCTCAATACTTTGGCCACCTGATGTGAAGAGCTGACTCATTAGAAAAGCCTGTGATGCTGGGAAAAATTGAAGGCAAGAGTAGAAAGGGATGACAGAGGATGATATGGCTGGATGGCATCACCGAGTCGATGGACATGAGTTTGAGTAAGTTCCAGGAGTAGGTGACGGACAGGGAGGCCTGGCATGATGCAGTCCATGGGGTCGCTTAGAGTTAGACATGACTGGACTACTGAACTGAACTGAACTCACCCCAATGCTCAAACAAGAAATGTGGAAGTCATATTTATTTCCTCTATCTACTTTTATCTCCTTCAAATCAATTTATTAATATAGAGATCAAGTTTTATATTGTAAAATCCATCCATTTTTGTACATTGTTGGTACAGCTATCCTTTTCTGAACTCTGCCTTCTCTTAGCTAGACTACACCATGAAAATGTTAACTGTTACAGTCTAATTGTTTTTACTTCTTCTTCCATCTGCCCCTTAAACAAAACAAAACAAATGAACAACAACAAAGATTTTTTTTTAATCTTTTTAAAAAACAAGAATCTTCCACTCTATGTATCAGCATTTTAGCAGATGGGTTAATCCAACTAATATAATTGTTTTCACTTGGTTAACACAATTTGGCACATTCCCATTTGAGACTTTTAAAAACTTTATTTACATTATCTTTCCTGTTGGTCCTAATATACCTGCTGCTGCTGTTGCTAAGTCGCGTCAGTCGTGTCTGACTCTGTGTGACCCCATAGACGGCAGCACACCAGGCTCCTCTGTCCTTGGGATTCTCCAGGCAAGAATACTGGAGTGGGTTGCCATTTCCCTCTCCAATGCATGAAAGTGAAAAGTGAAAGTGAAGTCTCTCAGTCGTGTCCGACTCTTTGCGATCCCATGGACTGTAGCCTACCAGGCTCTTCCATCTGGGATTTCCCAGGCAAGAGTACTGGAGTGGGTTGCCATTGTCTTCTCCCTCTTAATATACACTTTCTCTATACGTACTCAGTCTCATGCATATTAAGTACCAACTATGCCACATAACGATTTAATAGTCAAAGGAAAAAGCACCTCTGGTCAAACTCTAGAAAAGAAAGTGCCTAGAAATCCCACAGCTTTCTGGGATTAATTTCCATTTTAATATTCAGAAGGAGATCCATTTGTTTCCATAGCTTTATTTTATGTGACTCTCTTTATGCTCCTTCTTGCTACAGCATTCAGTCATAAGGGACTTTTTTAATGTTAATTAATTTCCTCAGTGATGAGGAGGTGTTGGCAGGAGAAAATCAGTTGGAAAAAGAATATACTGTGAGTAGGAGTGAGAGTTAGCCTTATGTATCTAGGGACTGTAAGTCATCCTGTGTGGCTGAGACAATGGCTTGTTCAGGGATAGGAGTAACTGGGTGTTTATGAGTCATAAGGGAGATCTTTGTTGTTGTGCTAAGGAGCTGGGATTTTATCTTGACAGCTGTAGGAAGGCATTTAATAATTTTATTAAGTCTACTGTTGCTTTTCAAAATCTGGTGAGTTTGATTTTTCTTTGAGTTTGGAAACAAAACTCTTCAGAACTCTGCTTAAAAATATAAATCAAATCCAATAGCTTTATAAAAGTAGAAATGAAACATACTTTCAAACTTATCAAAATTAAATGAGGATGGAGTTAGGCTCCTTAGAATAACACTTCTTCAAGTTACTTCTCCCACACCTTCAAAATAATCATGGAGGTTCAGAATGTGGTGAATGTGGACTAAAAATGTTTATTGATTTTCAAACCAAAGGTTAGGGAAATTGTGCTATTCTCAGATGGATAACTGCCCTGCCAATTTAAATTTTTGATCAGCAATGTCCTAGTTTATAAACATAATATCATATGGAAAATAACTCAAGGATAAGGATGTATTTTCACTAAAGTTACAACTTATATTTCATGTCACTTTATATATATATTATATATATATTATATATATACACACACATATATATATCTTTTTAAATAAAGACATTAGTGAAGTTAAATATATTTTAAACTAAGCATTATTTAAAAATGTAACTAAAGCAGTTACAATTAGAACTATCTATTATATTTATTAAATCCCATGCATATTTCAAGAACTTCAACATAAAAAATATAATCACAAAACATATTGACAGAAGCACATGGAGTGAAAAATTAGAAAATATACATCAAACTCCTCTCTCAGACAATATATTTCTCAACTTTAAAGCAGAATTCCAGAGGATTTCTTTCTTTTGTAAACTGCAACAAGAAAATTGAAAAGGTAATAGTCATCTGGGAATGCTCTTAGAATATGTCTTAACCATTTGAAAGGTATTTTGAAAAAAATGTATCAAGAAACAAAATGGAAAAAATAGCTTTGAGTATTGGAAATAATTGCACTGAAATATGCTGAATTTAGCAAATCATAGACTATTAGAATACTGAAGGACCACATGGGTTTGAATGACCCAGAGGTTATAAAACAGCTAAATCCAACTCCTCTTCCCCTGACAGCACATATACCATTGTAGGTCTCTTTTGCTCTGTATATGAAACAGGCTAAATAGCTATCATAGCCAAGTGATTTTCTCAAATATAAGAAATAATGTACTCACAGCTTTTCATGATCAAGGAATTTGAGCCAAGAAGGAATGGAGAAAAGAAATATGATGTTTGACCTGTGGGAGAGGTTGAAAGAAATATCTGAACTGCTCCAAGACGCACACAATAACAATCTACTCAATTTGTTCTGCATCTACCAAGTTTCTATACTAGTGAGATATGTTATCTCACTTGATCTCTTTACAGGTACCCTGAAAGGAGGCATTAATATTCCAATTTTACAGATAAACATAGAGAACAACATAAAATCAAGTAATGACCCAATGTAAAATAATTAAGAAGATGAGTCAGGATTCAAATCCAAGTCTGTTGGATTTGACTCACATGGCAAACCTGACACCCAATAATTGGTATATTTTTCTTTATCAATAATGAAAATGGTTGCTCTATTTTCATATACAGCATCTTAGCATTTTCCAATACTATTTTATTTATTGCATGAGTCTTATTTAATGGCTTAACATGCCCTGAATTTCCCATATTCCTGGAACATCTTGGAAAGTGGAGTGGTTGGGAGTTCAAAATTATATGTATATGCATGTCACATAAAACTATAATATGTATCTTACTTAACCAGGGGAAAATGCACTAACTGATTGTATTAGTTATAGTACTATATAGCATTTAAGAAACATGCAAGTCCATACAAAATTGAATGGGAAACAAAATAAAAACAATATGCAATAAAAGACCATTTTACTTAAAATGCAGAAGACTAAGTCCTCAATCCTCTGTCAGTTGGCCATATAAAAGAGAAACCATATAACTTATGTGAGCCTCAGAATTTTATCCCAACTGTGAGAATGGTTTAGATAACTAATTATGCACTTTTTTGGTATATATAATTTTTAGTTTTGCTTTAGTTGATTCTTTTTATTTTTGTACCATATAATTTCTGTAATTGTAAATCTCTTTTAATGTAAAACTCTCTTGTTAAAAAGTACTTTTAATTTTAAAATTGGTATTTATACCTTTTCATAATTATTACTGCATATATATATATATATACACATACATACATATATACATACATGCATACATATATATATATATGTATATATATGTATATAAATAATGCATATATGTATACAATGGAAAAGGTCAGCTTTCATTTTAACCCCAAGAAAGGCAATGCCAAAAAAGGTTCAAACTACCACACAATTGCACCAATCTCACACACTATAAAAGTAATAATCAAAATTCTAAGCTCTAATAATACTTCCAGATGTTCAATCTGGATTTAGAAAGGACAGAGAAACCAGAGAGAAAATTGCCAGCACCCACTGGATAATAGAAATACTTAGAGAATTCCAGAAAAATATATAATTCTCATTCATTGATTATGCTTAAAGTCTTTGACTGTATGGATCACAGCAAATTGTGGAAAATTCTTAAAAAGATGGTGAAACCAGACCACCTTACCTGCCTCCTGAGAAATCTGTATGCAGGTCAAGAAGCAACAGTTAGAAACAGACTTGCAACAATGATTTGGTTCCAAATTGGGCAAAGAGTACCTCAAAGCTGTATATTTGTCACTCTGCTATTTTAACTTACATGCAGAGTACATCATGTGAAATGCTGGGCTGGATAGAGCACAAGCTGGAATCAAATTGGTGGGGAAAATATCAATAACCTTAGATAAGCAAATGACACCACCCTATGGCAGAAAGTGTAGAGAAAGTAAAGAATCTCTTGATGAAAGTGAACGAGGAGAATGAAAAAGCTGGCTTAAAACTCAACATTCAGAGATCTAGGATCATGGCATCCACTCCATCCATTCATGGTAAACAGATGGAAACAACAGAAAGAGTGACAAACTTTATTCTTGGGGGCTCTAAAATAACTGCAGATGGTGACTGCAGCCATGGAATTAAAGATGCTGGCTCCTTGGAAGAAAAGCTATGACCAACCTTTCAGTCAACATTTTATAAAGCAAAACTATTACTTTACCTACAAAGGTCCATATAGTCAAAGCTATGGTTTTTCCAGTAGTCATGAATGGATATGAGAGATGAACTGTAAAGAAAGTTGGCCCCCAAGAATTGATGTTTTTGAACTGTGATGTTGGAAAAGACTCTTGAGAGTCCCTTAGACTTCAAGGAGATCCAACCAGTCAATCCCATCAGTCCTGACTATTCATTGGAAGGACTGATGCTGAAGCTGAAGCTCCAATACTTTGGCCACCTGATGTGAAGAACTGACTCATTTTGAAAAGACCCTGATGCTGGGAAAGATTGAAGGCAAGAGGAGAAAGAAATGAAAGAGGATGATGTGGCTGGATGGCATCACCAACTTTGATGGACATGAGTCTGAACAAGTTCTGGGAGTTGGTGCTGGAGAAGGTACCTGATGCACTGCAGACTATGGGGTCACACAGAGTTGCACACAGCTGAGTGACTGAACTGGGCTGATACATAATTTATTAATGTCAATTGAGAAAATATTAACAATATAGTTTCAAATAAATAGAAAAATAAAGGCCACAACTAGCCTGCTTATTTAACTTATATGCAGAGTATGTCATCTGAAATGTCTGGCTGTATGAAGCACAAGCTGAAATCTACATTGCCAGGAGAAATATCAATAACCTCAGATACGCAGATGACACCACCCTTATGGCAGAAATTGAAGAGGAGCTAAAGAACCTCTTGATGAAGGTGAAAGAGGAGGGTGAAAAAGTTGGCTCAAGAGTCAAAAAACAAAGATCACTGCATCAGGTCCCATCACTTCATGGTAAATAGATGGGGAAACAATGGAAAGACTGACAGACTTTATTTTCTTGGGCTCCAGAATCACTGCACATGGTAACTGCAGCCATGAAATTAAAAAATGCCTGTTCCTTGGAAGAAAGCTATGGCAAACTTAGATAGCATATTAAAAAGGAGAGACATTGCTTTGCCAACAAAGTTCATATAGACAAAGTTGTTTCTTTTCCAGTAGTCATGTTTGTAGGTGAGAGCTGTACCATAAAGAAAGCTGAATGCCAAAGAATTGATGCTTTTGAACTGTGGTGTTAGAGAAGACTCTTGAGAGTCCCTTGGACTGCAAGGAGATCAAACCAGTCAATCCTAAAGGAAACCAATCCTGAATATTCATTGGAGGGACTGATGCTGAAGCTCCAATACTTTGGCCATGTGATACGAAGTGCTTGCTCTTTGGCAAGCTGATGCTGGGAAAGATTGAAGGCAGGAGGAGAAGGGGAGGACAGAGAATGAGATAGTTGGATGGCATCACCAACTCAATGAACATGAATTTCAGCAAGCTATGGGAGATGGTGAAGGACAGGGAAGTCTGTTGTGCTGCAGTCCTTTGGGTCTCACAGAGTCAGAAACAACAGAATGACTGAACAACAGCAACAATAACTAGAAAAACAACAAATAGATATGGGAGCTAAGATGCTGGAGGAATAGGATGGGGAGACCACTTTCTCCCCTACAAATTCATCGAAAGAACATTTGAACGCTGAGCAAACTCCACAAAACAACTTCTTATCGCTAGCAGAGGACATCAGGCACCCAGAAAAGCAGCCCATTGTCTTTGAAAGGAGGTAGGACAAAATATAAAAGATAAAAAGAGAGACAAAAGAGTTAGGGACAGAGACGCATCCCGGGAAGGGAGTTGTAATAGAGGAAGTTTCCAAACACCAGGAAACTGGTGGGTCTGGGGGAATTTTTCAAATCTCAGGGGGAAACCTAGCTAGCAGGCCGCAGACTAGCCCATCTCCTGCCAGAGGCAGGGGGCAGGGGGGAGCAGAAGGGTAAATTCAGCCCCAGAGATGGTATCCCCTACCAAACTGCAAACAGGTTTCCAGTTTCTAACCAAAGACTTCCTGAGATTCTGGATAGTTGGCAACCAGATGGAGGGTCGCAGCTAGAGACCAGCTTCCCAGAACAGACATAAGGCGCACCCAAACAGCACGTGCGGAAACTGAGCCTGGGTCTGAGGAGGGTTAAGACGTGCTACACCTGGGGAGAGTGAGCTCGTTAAGCTCCTTGCTGCCTGAGCTGCTCGGCTGGGGAAGGCACAAAACATAGGCCCAACTGAGTCTGCGCTTTTGTGGAGTACCGGAAAACTGGAACCGAATGCAACTCAGGGCCCACTCCCTGTAGAGCAGCCTGGAGCCTGAGCAGTGTGGATGGGGAAAGCACACACACCATGAGCGGGGGAAAACCCAGTGTGACCAGAGCACTGTGAGTGCTCCCCACACACGCCAGTGATATTTGTCTGCAGCGCCCCACCCTCCCCACAGCACGACTGAACAAGCGAACCGAAACAAGAGACCACCTCCGCCTGCCTGTGTCAGGGCAGAAATTAGACACAGAAGAGACCAGCAAACAGAAGCCAAGTAAACAAAGGGAACCGCTTCAGAAGTGACAGGTGCAACAGATTAAAATACCGGTAGTTAACACCGACTACCCCGGAAGGGGCCTATAGATATTGAGAAGTGTAAGCTGGAACAAGGAGCTATCTGAAATTGAACGGAACCCACACTGCCCACAACAGCTCCAGAAAAATTCCTAGATATATTTTTACTCTTTTTTTATTTAAAAAATTTTTTTTCTTTTTTTTATTATTTTTTCTTTTATTTTCTTTTAAAATTCCCTATTACTCCTCTATTACTTCTTAATTTTAATTTTATTTTAATTTCCTTTAAAGTCCTCTATTACTCCTCTATTATTCCTTAATTTTCATTTTCATATATTTTTACCATTTTTTAAATTAAAAATTATTTTTCTTTTTTTAATTTTTTGTTTCATTTTCTGTTAAAGTCCTCTATTATTCCTCTATTACCCCTTAATTTTCATTTTCACTTCACTATAACTGCAAAAAAAAATTATTTTTAAAGTGAACTTCATATATATATATATATATACATATATATATATATATATAATATTTGTGTTTTTGTTTCTAATATTGTATTTTTAAGAATCTAACCTCTACTCTAGGTTTTTAACCTTTGTTTTTCAGTATTTGATATCAATTTTGGACATTTAAGAATCCAATATTCAGTACCCATTTTTACTCAGGAGTGTAATGATTACTCTCTCCCCCTTTTGACTCTCCTTTTTCTCCCCCAGATCACCTCTATTCCTCCCTCCCCCTTCTCTTCTCAATCCAGTCTGTGAATCTCTGTGGGTGTTCTGGGCTAAGGAGAACACTTAGGGAACAGAGTATTGCATAGATCTGTCTCTCTCCTCTTGTGACCCCCTTTTTTCTCCCCCTGCTTATCTCTATCTCCTTCCTCCCTCTCCTCTTCTTCATGTAACTCTGTGAACCTCTCTGGGTGTCCCTAACTGTGGAGAATCTTTTAACCATTAGTGTAGAAGTTTTATTATCAGTTCTGTATAGTTGGAAGAGACTTGAGGCTACTGGAAGAATAAGACTGAAATCCAGAGGCAGAAGACTTAAGCCCAAAACCTGAGAACACCAGAGAACTCCTGACTACAGGGAACATTAAGTAATAAGAGACCATCCAAAAGCCTCCATACCTACACTGAAACCAACCACCACCCAAGAGCCAATAAGTTCCAGAGCAAGATATACCATGCAAATTCTCCAGCAAAGAAGGGATATAGCCCTGAGCATCAATATACAGGCTGCCCAAAGTCACACCAAACACATAGACCCATATCAAACCTCATTACTGGACCCTCAATACACTCCAGAGAGAAGAAATCCAGTTCCATGCACCAGAACACTGACACAAGCTTCCCTAACCAAGAAACCTTGACAAGCCAATCATCCAACCCCACCCACTGGGAGAAACCTTCACAATAAAAAAGAACCACAGACCACCAGAATACAGAAAGGCCACTCCAAACACAGCAATCTAAACAAGATGAAAAGGCAGAGAAATACCCAACAGGTAAAGGAACATGAAAAATGCCCACCAAGCCAAACAAAAGAGGAGGAGATAGGGAGTCTACCTGAAAAAGATTTTATAATAATGATAATAAAAATCATCCAAAATCTTGAAAACAAAATGGAGTTACACATAAAGAGCCTGGAGACAAGGATTGAGAAGATGCAAGAAATGTTTAACAAGGACCTAGAAGAAATAAAAATGAGTCAACTAAAAATGAATAATGCAATGAATGAGATAAAAACCACTCTGGAGGGAAGCAACAGTAGAATAATGGAGGCAGAAGATAGGATAAGAGAGGTAGAAGGTAAAATGGTGGAAATAAATGAAGCAGAAAGTAAAAAAGAAAAAAAGAATTAAAAGAAATGAGGACAACCTCAGGGACCTCTGGGACAATGTGAAATGCCCAAACATTCGAATCATAGGAGTCCCAGAAGAAGAAGACAAAAAGAGAAAATACTCAATGAGATAGTAGCTGAAAACTTCCACAAAATGGGGAAGGAAATAGTCACTCAAGTCCAAGAAACCCAGACAGTCCCAAACAAGATAAACCAAAGGTGAAGAACCCCAAGACACATATTAGTCAAATTAACAAAGATCAAGCACAAAGAACAAATATTAAAAGCAGCAAGGGAGAAACAACAAATAATGCACAAAGGGATTCCCATAAGGATAACAGCTGATCTATCAACAGAAACTCTTCAGGCCAGAAGGGAATGGCAGGACATACTTAAAGTAATGAAAAAGAATAACCTACAACCCAGATTACTGTATCTAGCAAGGATCTCATTCATATATGATGGAGAATTCAAAAGCTTTACAGACAAGCAAAAGCTGAGAGAATTCAGTACCACCAAACCAGCTCTTCAACAAATGCTAAAGGGTCTTCCCTAGACAGGGAACACAGAAAGGTTGTATAAACACAAATGGAAAACAACAAAGTAAATGGCAAATGGAACATACCTATCAATAATTACCTTAAATATAAATGGGTTGAATGCCCCAACCAAAAGACAAAGACTGACTGAATGGATACAGAAGCAAGACCCCTATATATGCTATCTACAAGAGACCCACCTCAAAACAAGGGACACATACAGACTGAAAGTAAAGGGCTGGAAAAAATATTTCATGCAAACGGAGACCAAAAGAAAGCAGGAGTCACAATACTCATATAAGATAAAATAGACTTTAAAATAAAGGCTGTGAAAAGAGACAAAGAAGGACACTGCATAATGATCAAAGGATCAGTCCAAGAAGATATAACAATTATAAATACATAGGCACCCAACATCGGAACACCACAATATGTAAAGGCAATGCTAACGAGTATGAAAGGGGAAAATTAACAATAACATAATAATAGTGGGAGACTTTAATACCCCACTCACACCTATGTATATATCAACTAAACAGCAAATTAACAAGGAAACACAAACTTTAGATGACACTGTGGACCAGCTAGACCTAACTAATATCTAAAGGACATTTCATCCCAAAACAATCAATTTCACCTTTTGCTCAAGTGCACACGGAACCTTCTCTGGAATAGATCACATACTGGGCCATAAATCTAGCCTTGGTAAACTTAAAAAAAAGAAAGAAAGAAAGAAAAGAAATCATTCCAGTCATCTTTCCTGACCACAATGCAATAAGATTAGATATCAATTACAGGGGAAAAAAAAAAAAAAAAACATTAAAAATTCAAACATAAGGAGGCTAAATAACGTGCTTCTGAATAACCAACAAATCATGGAAGAAATCAAAAAGTAAATCAGAATATACATAGAAATGAATGAAAATGAAAACACAACAACCCAAAACCTGTCAGACACTGTAAAAGCAGTGCTAAGGGGAAGGCTCATAGCATTACAGGCTTACCTCATGAAACAAGAAAAAAAAATCAAATAAATAACCTAACTCTACACCTAAAGCAACTAGAGAAGGAAGAAATGAAGAACCCCAGGATTAATAGAAGGAAAGAAATGTTTTTAAAAACAGGGCAGAAATAAATGGGGAAAAAAAAAAGAATCATAGCCAAAATCAACAAAGCTAAAAGCTTGTGTTTTGAAAAGATAAACAAAATTGACAAGCCGTTAGCCCGACTCATCAAGAAAGAAAGGGGAAAGAACCAAATCAGCAAAATTAGAAATGAAAATGGAGAGATCACAAGAGACAACTCTGAAATACAAAGGATCATGAGACTACTACCAGCAGCTCTATGCCAATAAAATGGACAACTTGGAAGAAATGGACAAATTCTGAGAAAAGTATAACTTTCCAAAACTGAACCAGGAAGAAATAGAAGATCTTAAGAGACCCATCACAAGCACGGAAATCAAAACTGTAATCAGAAATCTTCCAGCAAAAAGCCCAGGACCAGATGGCTTCACAGCTGAATTCTACCAAAAATTTAGAGAAGAGCTAACACTTACCTTACTCAAACTCTTCCAGAAAATTACAGAAGAAGGTAAACTTCCAAATTCATTCTATGAGGCCACCATCACTCTAGTTCCAAAACCAGACAAAGATGCCCCCCCCCCAAAAAAAAAGGAAAACCACAGGCCAATATCACTGATGAACATAGATGCAAAAATCCTTAACAACATTATAGCAAACAGAATCCAACAACATATTAAAAAAAAATCATACACCATGACCAAGTGGATTTTATCCCAGGAATGCAAATATTCTTTAATATCCACAAATCAATGTAATACACTACATTAACAACTTGAAAGATAAAAACCATGTGATTATCTCAATAGATGCAGAAAAAGCCTTTGACAAAATTCAACATCCATTTATGATTAAAACTCTCCAGAAAGCAGGAATAGAAGGAACATACCTCAACATAATAAGAGCTATATATGACATACCTGCAGCAAACATTATCCTCAATGGTGAAAAATTGAAAGAATTTCCCTTAGAGTCAGGAACAAGAAAAGGGCACCCACTCTCACCACTCTTATTCAACATAGTTTTGTAAGTGTTGGCTACAGAAATCAGAGCAGAAAAAGAAATAAAAGGAATCCAGATAGGAAAAAAAGAAGTGAAACTCTCACTGTTTGCAGATGACATGATCCTCTACATAGAAAACCCTAAAGACTCTACCAGAAAATTACTAGAGCTAATCAATTAATACAGTAATGTTGCAGGATATAAAATTAACACACAGAAATCCCTTGCATTCCTATACACTAACAATGAGAAAACAGAAAGAGAAATTAAGGAAACAATACCATTCACCATTGCAACAAAAAGAATAAAATACTTAGGAGTATATCTACCTAAAGAAACAAAGGACCTATACATATAAAACTATAAAACACTGATGAAAGAAATCAAAGAGGACACAAATAGATGGAGAAATATACCGTGTTCATGGATTGGAAGAATCAATATTGTGAAAATGAGTATACCACCCAAAGGAATCTATAGATTCAATGCAATCCCTATCAAGGTACCAATGGTATTCTTCAGAGAACTAGAACAAATAATTTCATAATTTGTATGAAAATACAAAAAACCTCGAATAGCCAAAGCAATCTTGAGAAAGAAGAATGGAATTGGAGAAGTCAACCTGTGTGCCTTCAGGCTCTACTACAAAGCCACAGTCATCAAGACAGTATGGTACTGACACAGAGACAGAAATATAGATCAATGGAACAGAATAGAAAGCCCAGAGATAAATCCACATACCTACAGACACCTTATCTTCAACAAATGAGGCAAGAATATACAATGGAAAAAAGACAACCTCTTTAACAAGTGGTGCTGGGAAAACTGGTCAACCACTTGTAAATGAATGAAATTAGAACACTTTCTAATACCATACACAAAAACAAACTCAAAATAGATTAAAGATGTAAATGTAAGACCAGAAACTATAAAACTCCTAGAGGAGAACATAGGCAAAACACTCTCCAACATAAATCACAGCAGGAGCCTCTATGACCCACCTCCCAGAATATTGGAAATAAAAGTGAAAATAAATAAATGGGACCTAATGAAACTTAAAAGCTTTTGCACAACAAAGGAAACTATGAGCAAGGTGAAAAGACAGCCATCAGAATGAGAGAAAATAATAACAAATGAAGCAACAGACAAAGGATTAATCTCAAAAATATACAAGCAACTCCTGCAGCTCAATTCCAGAAAAATAAAAGACCCAATCAAAAAATGGGCCAAAAAACGAAACATACATTTCTCCAAAGAAGATATACAGATGGCTAACAAACACATGAAAAGATGCTCAACATCACCCATTATCAAAGAAATGCAAATGAAAACCACAATGAGGTACCATTACATGCCATTACTCGTATCATATATGGATATGAGTGTTGGACTATAAGGAAAACCAAGCACTGAAGAATTGATGATTTTGAACTGTGGTGTTGGAGAAGACTCTTGAGAGTCCCTTGGACTGCAAGGAGTTTGGTCCAGTCAACCCTAAAAAAATCATGCCTGAATATTCATTGGAAGGACTGATGTTGAAGCTGAAACTCCAATAATTTAGCCACCTGGTGCAAAGAACTGACTCATTGGAAAAGACCCTGATGTTGGGAAAGATTGAAGACAGGAGAAGGTAATGATAGAGGATGAGATGGTTAGATGTGCATGAGTTTGAACAGGCTCCTGGAGTTGATGTTGGACAGGGAACCCTGGTGTGCTGCAGTCCATGGGTTTGCAAAGAGGCAGACACAACTGAGTGACTGAACTGAACTGAACTGAACTGATTCTGACTGGTGTGATGTGATATCTCATTGTAGTTTTGATTTGCATTTCTCTAATAATAAGCGATATTGAGCATCTTTTCATGTGTTTGTTAGCCATCTCTATGCCGTCTTTGGAGAAATGTTTGTTTAAGTCGTTTCCCCACTTTTTGATTGGGTTGTTTGTTTTTTTGGTATGAGTTATATGAACTGCTTGTATTTTCTGGAAATCTGTCCTTTGTCAGTTATTTCACTTGCTGTTTTTTTTTCCCTCCCATCCTGGAGGTTGTCTTTTACCTTGCTTATAGTTTTCTTTTGCTGTGCAAAAGCTTTTAAGTTTAATCAGGACTACTTTTAATTTTGTCTTTATTTCCATTATTCTAGGAGATGGGTCATAGAGGATCTTGCATTCATTTATGTCATTGAGTGTTCTGCTATGTTTTCTTCTAAGAGTTTTATAGCCTCTGTCTTATATTTAGGTCTTTAGTCCATTTTGTGTTTATCTTTGTATATAGTACTAGGAAGTGTTCTAGTTCCATTATTTTACATGTAGATGTCCAGTTTTTCCAGCACCACTTACTGAAGAAGCTGTCTTTGCCCCATTGTATATTCTTGTCTCCTTTGTCAAAAATAAGGTACCCATAGGTGCATGAGTTTATTTCTGGGCTTTCTATCTTTTTCCATTGGTCTATATTTCTGTTTTTGTGCAAGTACCATAGTTTCCCTTGCTGCTTTTAATATTTTTTCTTTGTGTTTAATCTTTGTTATTTTGATTAGTATGTATTGTGGTTTGTTTCTCCTTGGGCTTATCCTGAATGGGACTCTTTGTGTTTCTTGGACTTGATTGACTATTTCCTTTTCCATGTTGGGAAAATTTTCAATGATAAACTCTTCAAAAATTGTTTCATACTTTTTTCTTTTCCTCTTCTTCTGGGGCCCCTGTAATTAGAATGCTGGTGACTTTAATATTTTACAAGATGTCTCTGAGACTATCCTAAGTTCTTTTAATTTTTACTCTTTGGCATTTATTTCCACAATTTTATCTTCCAGCTCACTGGCCTATTCTTTGCTTCAGATATTATGATATTGATTCCTTCTAGAGTATTTTTAACTTCAGGAATTATGTTGTTGGTCTCTATATGTTTGTTTTTTAATTCTTCTAGGTATTTGTTAATTGATTCTTGCATTTTTCTTCATTCTGTTTTCAAGGTTTTTGATCATCTTTACTATCATTATTCTGAATTCGTTTTCAGGTAGTTTGCCTATGTCCTCTTCATTTATTTAGACTTCTGTTTTTCAAGTTTGTTCCTTCATTTGCAGTATTTCTCTGCCTTTCCTTTCCTTTTCTTTTTCTTTTTTTTTTAACTTATTGTTTTTTAGGTCTCCTTTACTCAAGCTTCAAAGTTGAATTCTTTCTTTCTTTTGATTTCTGCTCTCCCAGGTTTGGTCCAGTGATTAATGTAAACTCCATATAGCATGAGATTTGTGTTGATTTTTTTTTTTTTTTCTCTGATGGGCAGGGTTGAGTGAGGTGGTAATCTTGTCTGCTAATTATTTGGTTTATGTTTTTTGTCTTATTTGTTGTTCGGATGAGGTGCCCTGCACAGGTTGCTATTGGTAGTTGGGTGATGCTGAGTCTTCAAGCGGTTTCCTTTGTGGGAGTTCTCATTATTTAATACCCCCTAGGGTTAGACGTACCCCACTCCAGTACTCCTGCCTGGAAAATCCCAAGGACGGAGGAGGCTGGTAGGCTGCAGACCCTGGGGTCACTACGAGTCAGACACGACTGAGCGACTTCACTTTCATTTTACACTTTCATGCATTGGAGAAGGGAATGGCAACCTACTCCAGTGTTCTTGCCTGGAGAATCCCAGGGACGGGGGAGCCTGGTGGGCTGCCATCTCTGAGGTCACACAGAGTTGGACATGACTGAAATGACTTAGCAGCAGCAGCAGCAGCAGCAGCAGCAGCAGCAGGGTTAGACGTTCTCTGGTACTGCAGGGTCTTGGAGTCAGTGTTGCCTCTCCAAAGGCTCAAGGTTTCTTGACCTCTGGCCAGGAGCAGATTCCACAGGTGGTTTGTTATGGTACTAAGTGAGATTAAAATAAATACCCAAAAATGAGAAATCAAAGATGTACTCCATACAAATGGCAGTTACAAAATCAGTCAAATCATAATTAAAATAATAGAATATATACATGTACATATACACCCATAAGCAAAATCAAATCAGTCCAACAAAAATAAAGTAGAATAGATTGACCCAGCAAACAAAGGAAACCAAAAATTATATCCACCAGTTAAGAACAAAACTAACTAAAGGACAACTGGAAAAACAACAACAACAACAAAAACAAACAAACAAAAGCTAAAGCAAGGTGTCAACTGTGGAATAGAGCAATGAAAACAAAACCATCAAATAAGGTGAGAAAAAGAAATTAAAGAAAGAAAGATTAGGTATTCAAAGTTAAATAGAGATAGACAAAGAATTGTATATAATAAAGAATAACTGCAAGAGGAAAAGAACACTAGGAAAAGCAAAGGAATAAATGTATAAAAACATAGCAATAACTTTAAAAAACTTAAAAATTAAAATTTAAAAAAGAGGGGAAAAAAGGAGAAGGCAAAAAAAGAAAAGGAAAACTCCACAGAGCTGCCAAAGGCCAGTGTAGTGGCAGAGATTTATAACAACAATTAAAAAGTATGAGAGGCAAGAAAATAAAGGAAAATAAACTCAAAGGCTTAATTAGATTCCATAGTGCTAATAAAATCAACAACTACAACAGAGGGGTGAAAAAAGGAAAAAAGAAAGAAAGAAAGTCCAAAAGAAACTGCAAAACAAGTCAAAATAAAAGAATAATAAATATTTTTCTTGAGTCACTGCTATCAGTGTCCTTTCCCTCTCTGGGAGTCACAGTCCACCTTGCCTCTCTGGGATGCTCTCTAACACTGCACTGGTCTCTGGACCTGCTGTAGGGCAACTCAGACTCTGGTCCTGCTCCTGTATATCCTCACCTCCATTGTCCACAGCTATCAGAACTATTGTGTTTTCTTTTGTGGGAGCTCTTACTGTCCTTTTATATATCCCATAGACACAGAGTCTTCCTAGATGACCATGTGGCTTTAATCTGCAGCTTGTAGAGCTGGTCTGAAGGCTTTGGGTCTTCTTTTTACTCACCCTGTCTCTGGGTTGCAATTGTGGTTTTATTTTCACCTCTGCATGTGGGTCATCCACTGTGGTTTGCTCCTGTGGCTGCCCTGGAGGACTTCGGTCTGCCCCAGGAAGGGCCAGGTGTGGGGGTGGTAGCTATTTGGCTTGCAGGGGTTCTGGCAGCACCAGGAACTCAGGGAAGTTGGCAACTAGAGCAGCAGGAAATAAAGTGTTCTCAAAGAGTAAGGCAACCACTATTGGCCAACACACTCCAGTATTCTTGCTGGAGAACCCCACGGACAGAGAAGCCTGGCAGGCCACAGTCCACAGGGTTGCAAAGTATTGGGCATGACTGAAGCTTCCCCACAGGCATAGGCACAAGGCTTTTTGCCTATGGCAGTTCTTCCCCAGTGAGTGTTGGGCATGAAACTGGTTCAGCTGCTTGGGTTGCAGGTACCCTGACAGTGTCAAGTGTGAAGGGACACAAACTGCCTCCACCCCAGGAGATATGGTCCTATCAGTCTTTTTTCAAGCCTCTGGTAGCCGGTGATCAGAAGGCCTTTTTGGCTAGTCTTTCTCTGTAGCTCTGCCCATTCAGGCACCCAGAGGGCTCCCTTGCTGGGGGCCCTTCTCTGTTGTTCACTGCATCAGGCACAAAGAGGGGCCCCCTGGCCCGGTCCTGCTCTGTAGACTGGCCCATCAGGCACTTAAAGAGGCACCCTGGGTGGGTCCTACTCTGTAGTTTGGTGAGTCAGGCACTTGATGGACCAGTCTTTCAGTCCAGCTGCTGATGCTGGCGTGTGGGGAGAGAGAGGCTACAGTTATGGCCTCAACTCCTATGCATGACTTAGCAGTTTCGCCTTTCTTCCATGACTTCCTGCCTTTCCTCTGTAGGCATTTCCCACCACAATCTCCTCCCTCATGTCCACTTAGTTCATCTCTCTGCAGTCAGCAGCAGCTCTCATTCTGGGATTGTTCTACAATCCCTACATTCTAGCTCCCAGCCACTGGGGACCTGCCTCCATGTCCAGCTTACATATGGCTGCAGCAAGGACTGTCTGATTCTTATTCCATTTAGTCTGCCACAGATCACCTGCTTCACTTTCAGCCTTCAATGTTTCTCCTCTGCCCCAGACAATTGCCCCAGTGTGGGAATCAGACTCCCACTTCAGTTCCCTCACACCATTAAGGGCTGGTCCAGTCTTATTATCACTCCTGTGTTTTTTTTTTTTTTTTTGTGTGTGTGTGTGTTTTGTTTTTTCCTCTATTTCCTTCATCCTGCCGAGTTTTTCATGTTTCTACATATTGTTTTCTGATGGTCAGCTACTTCTGTCCACTCTCAGCTGGTGTTTTGCAAACACTTTTGTGTACAAAGATGTATTCCTGATGGTATCTGTGGTGTACTCCGCATCCAATTATTCCTCTGGTATCTTGTTTTATGTCATTAGCTTTTTAAGTCAATATTTTTTTTCTCATGGTTTTGAAAGTCTTTCATAATTTCACTTCACATACCTTAAGTCAATCTTGCTCCTATCTGAATTACTGCTTTTGATCTTTCATTATCCTCACCTAAAATGTTCTTTTCTTTCCATTTGTCTATTCTGATCCTCCCCATCTTTCAACGTTTGCTTCAAATCTCATCTGAACTACACTTATGCTGAATTGGTTTAAACATTTCAGTCAATATTTATACTGTCTATATCAGATAATTCAGTGGTTGATTTTTTATATATTATATTCTTCATTGACATTTCATACTCATGTTGTCACTATAAAGTAAACTGTTTTAGAATATTTTTTTCATCATTCTCATAGAGCTCTGTAGAATCATGAGTAACTAGCAGATATTAATACATTTTCACTGTAATGAAAAATGACACACTCTATTTTTCCTAGCATCTGATTTTGGCTATCACTTTGTAATCATCATAAGTAAAATCTCTTTGCTATAAACCATATTTTTTAAAAAAATGTAATTCACCTCATTTAATTCCAGTTACATATGATACAGCTTACATTTTTGTAAGGTAAACAACTCCAGAAGAAAATATTTGAGAACTTTTAAATTTTATTATAAACATCTTTAGAATTTTTATAAATAATAATTATCAACATAAGTAAGTGTGGTATAATAGGACAGTAGAAAAAGAAAAATTATTCCTTAAATTGTGGAAAAGGTGGGAGCTTCAGTAAAATAGAACTGCTATTGTTCTTGTTCTATTTGCTTTAATTAGGCCAACTTATCCTAGACATAACCTAAGGCTATTAAAGAGAAACAGAAGCATGGAATACTTCTGACAAAAGGTCAAGTTAAAGTAAAGTACCACAAAGAGTCACAATAGTGTCCTACTTTTTTTTTTTTTTAAAGAGGGACAGTGGCACTTCACATTGTAGTGCTAAAATTGCATTGAGCTTCTGTGGGAATTAGACATCCTATAAGACAGCTTCAGTGCTATTTAAGATTGTTCTAGTCAAAGCCTTCATCACGCATAGGTTAAGGATTTAGTGTAGAGCCAAAAAAAAAAAAATCAGATCAGCTTATAATTTATAACACCATTTAAAATGTAAAGTTCAATAGCTATTTTAAGTTCAAAGAATGTTTTAATAATTATCCTCTGAACTTCTATGAGCCATCAACTATTACTAAACTTTTCATCTCATTGAGGTTATAGAAAACCACAGTTAAGTTTATAAAAATTAAAATACAATTTTTATCAATGCTTAGTAGCAAAACTACATTTCTAAAAATATATTTAATTTATAATAGGTATATATATTTCTAAATCTCCCTTATAGATGCAAATATTTTTAGTCTTTTCTAAATTTTATCAGTGATGTCACTAAAGCATTGCCAGGAAGGTGACTCAGAATATTGACAATATTTTATTTTTTTGCACTATTGGAAATCAAGTGCTGAAATTGTTAACTATACATTCAAAAGAATTGCTTTACAGCTCATAGACTGGAGGTAACAGACAAGTGAAAGTTACTAAGGTGTTTCCAAATAATATATAACATCACATAATGAAAGACTGTTCTCAACCGATAAGTCAATTTATCACTTCTGATTCATTTATTGAAGAAATCAGATAAGTAAACACAAAATGATTAAGATGCAACTTGTATCTTCAACAGGTTCATATTTGTGTGTATGTGCATGTGTGTGTGTGTGTGTGTGTGTGTGCCTGAGAGAGAGAGAAACATTACATATACAAGTATTACTACAGCATAACTCAACTTATGTTTTGAATCTATTTTATCAGGAAAGAAGAGAATGATCTTGATTGTTTTTATGCTGTTTTCCCTGTTTTCCTTGGAATTGTGACAAAATCCTAACAGTACATGTAGATTCAAGGCTATGAGTGTGTTTGGGCAGGGAAAATCTGCACCCTTAGGTATTTATTGATACATGTAAGCTGTAAATGAATACACACTACAGAGCCAATCATTCACTCAAGTGTCCCTTCCACAATATTGCCTCCCTGCTTCTCTAACCCCGCATATAGAGCAAAGACACATTTGTTCACAGATTCCACATCTCTAATATGTCTCCAAGCATACAACCAGGAAAGCATTGCATTACATCCCACAAATCCCATCTAATTCTCTGTTCTCATTACTACTCTTCTTATTCATCATGATTTTTCCTCAGATACAATTTCTCTGCCCCAATGTTCTTTGGCCTTAAATAACTTACATAATATTTCTAAAGTTATAAACTTTTGGAAATATACATGCAGAGATCAGCAAATAGTTTCCAATTTCTGCTGTCATGCTCCTCTCTCCTTAAAAGAAGGAACTCCAAAGTTCTAACTTCTTTTTGGAAGATGAGGTAGGGTTGGACTGTGTTTAGAAATAAGGAAATTATTTTTAAATATTATGATACCACAGTTAATATCTGTAGAAGAAATAATGGTGGTGATTATATACAATGTTAAAGAGATAATAAGACACTTGAAGGAAAAGTATGTATACTCCCTGAAGAGATGGGAGGTAATTTTGTTCAAGCAACATGTTGATGCAGCTCACAAATGAGGACTGCAATAACTCACTTCCCCTAAATAAGAGAAGACTGGATGCAATAACCATGGTATGAAATAAAACTCTGAAATACTGATTATATGGGAAGAGGTAAGAAGACATATAAGAGGAGGCAGTGTCCAGGAAACAGTTATATACTCAAAAGGACATGAACAAGGCCAACATGGAATAAAAAATATAAGTTGACCTTATGGATATCATTTAGGAATTCTTATAGAAAGGGAGCATTCAGTAGGATGAAGTAACAGCTCAGCAAGCTATATGTCAATTTATTAGAGCTTGTGATTTTAGAGCAACAGGAATTCTGGAACTCATAATCTAAGGATGCTTTGCTTCCTCCATGCAACATGAAAGAGTCCAAGAAATACATGAAGCTGTAAGCCAGTAGGATCCAGTCATTTCATAAACCAAACAGGATTTTCTGTAAAACATAAAATGTAAAATACACCCATAATTGGTGATAGCTTCCTGGCACCACTGCTGCTTTATTCTGAGTTTCATGACCTTTGACCCTTCTAGTACCTGACTTAAGCCACAACAATTTTCGTCTCCCTTTCCCTTTCTTTGCTGTGAAATCTAGACTTTTCCTATTATTATTTTTTCTATTAAACAAAAATTTCAAGGTTTTAGATTTCCAGAGTTGATAATGTAAATTCTATTCAGCCCTCATAAGATCAAGAGTTGAAAGGTAAAAGTTCCTATAAAATTCCAATAAATTCATGGGGAAAACACATTTGTAAATCAATGCCTTAATTAATGACTGTTAAAAGAGATGCACAGGGGACTAGTAATTCATTTTTAATCCTACCAGTTTTATATAATTAACTCAAGTACATATTAGTAATAAATGATGACTCAAAAGGTGGTTGCTTTGTAGAATAGAAAATAAACTGACTTCTTTGCATTCTATCTAGTCGATTAGTCTAAGATTTACACTCTGAATTTGGTACTATTAAAATGACAGGTTTTTCTGTCTGATTTTCTTTTCCACTTTTTCTTACCATGTAACGACTTTCAAAACGTTTTATTTTATAGATCACCATTTACTAAATGGCATAATAATTGAATATTTGATACACCACTGAAGTAGTAAACTTTATTGCTCAATAGAGCACGTATATACTGTCTATGATATTTGTACCTTTTCAGTGTAAGAATACTGAGATGCAAGTTTTGTGATCACTAGTAGCTGAAAACAAGACTGCCTAATCAAAGTCCATACACCACAGTGAAAGATGGCACGTGTTCTTTGTTGGGCATTGTTGTAGGAAACTTGACTCTCCCTTTTCTCAGTTTTGTCCCAGGTGTCTTAGTGCATCTGAAGTCTCAGTTTCTGCATATTTGAAAATTCAGTGATGCAATGCAAGTAAAAGCCTTTCTTAGTATCTGGCATATAGCCGAGGGATGCTATATTTACAATACCATATGCAAACAGATAGCCAATGAGAATTTGTGGTATGACTCAGGGAACTCAAACAGGGGCTCTGTGACAGGCTGAAGGGTGGGATGGTGAGGGAGACAGGAAGGAGGGAACATGGGTGTACCTATGGTAGTGTCTTTCTTTCTTTCTTTTTTTTTCTTTTTAAAATTTATTTTAATTGGAGGCTAATTACAATATTGTGGTGGTTTTTGACATACATTCATTCATATGAATCAGCCATGGGTGTACTTGTGTTCCCCATCCTGAACCCCCCTCCCACCTCCCTCCCCATCCCATCCCTCAGGGTCATCCCAGTGGACCAGCCCTGAGCATCCTGTCTCATTAATCGAATCTGGACTGGTGATCTGTTTCACATATAATATACATGTTTCAATGCTGTTCTTTCACATTATCCCACCCTCGCCTTCTCCCACAGAGTCCAAAATTCCGTTCTTTCCATCTGTGATTCTTTTTCTGTCTCGCATATAGGATCATCATTACCATCTTTCTAAATTCCATATGTATGCTTTAATATACTATACTGGTGTTTTTCTTTCTGACTTACCTAACTCTGTATAATGGGCTCCAGTTTCATCAACCTCATTAGAACTGATTCAAATGTATTCCTTTTAATAGCTGAGTAATATTCCATGGTGTATATGTACCACAGCTTTCTTATCCATTCATCTGCCAATGGTCATCTAGGTTGCTTCCATGTCCTGGCTATTATAAACAGTGTTGTGATGAACATTGGGGTATATGTGTCTCTTTCAATTCTGGTTTCCTCAGTGTGTATGCCCAGCAGTGGGATTGCTAGGTCATATGGTGGGCCTATTTCCAGTTTTTTAAGGAATCTCCACACTGTTCTCCATAGTGGCTGTACTAGTTTGCATTCCCACCAACAGTGTAAGAGCATTCCCTTTTCCTCCACACCCTCTCCAGCATTTATGGCTTGTAAACTTTTGGATAACAGCCATCCTGACTGGCATGAGATGGTACCTCATTGTGGTTTTGATTTGCATTTCTCTGATAATGAGTGATGTTGAGCATCTTTTCATGTGTTTGTTAGCCATCTGTATGTCTTCCTTGGAGAAATGTCTGTTTAGTTCTTTGGCCCATTTTTTGATTGAGTCACTTATTTTCCTGGAATTGAGCTGCAGGAGTTGCTTGAATATTTTTGAGATTAATTATTTGTCAGTTGCTTCATTTGCTATTATTTTCTCCCATTCTGAAGGCTGTCTTTTCACCTTGCTTATAGTTTCCTTTGTTGTGCAAAAGCTTTTAAGTTTCATTAGGTGCCATTTGTTTATTTTTGCTTTTATTTCCATTACTCTGGGAGGTGGGTCATAGAGGATCCTGCTATGATTTATATCAGAGAGTATTTTGCCTATGTTCTCCTCTAAGAGTTTTATAGTTTTTGGTCTTACATTTAGATCTTTAATCCATTTTGAGTTTATTTTTGTGTATGGTGTCAGAAAGTCTTCTAGTTTCATTCTTTTACAAGTGGTTGACCAGTTTTCCCAGCACCACTTGTTAAAGAGGTTGTCTTTTCTCTGTTGTATATTCTTGCATGGTTGATTCTTGTTGATGTATGACAGAAAACCACAAAATTCTGTAAAACAATTATCCATCAATAAAAAATTTAAAAAAATTGGGATTCAGAAGATCAGTATTTTAAATATATTACAAATGAGAATAGTTAGCTTTCAAGTACAGTGAAGCTTTCTTGTTTTTGCTTATTTCCAGATGTATGTGTGTTTTCTTCCTAATAAGCTTCATGATGTGTGATGAGACACCAAAGTCATGACATAAATGTAGGGTATTTGGTGATTGCTTTCAAAAGCCAATATTAGTTTCTTCACTATTTCTCCAAGGATAAATTTATTCCTTGTTTATTTTATTGCTAGTACCATGTGATGTTGGTGAATTTAGACTAATATTTCACATAGAAGCAGAAAGCTTCATGCATTAGTTATATTCAACTGCATCCAAACATACTTCTGAAAAGCAATTCGAGATTTACAATTTATTGCACAAAGTCTCTTGTGTCACAGTTCTGTCATAGAAATTAATTTGGGGTCATTTATATAAAGAAATATATAGCAAAATAACAAGATATAGTAATTTCACCTCTAAGATACCACTCTGCCATAAGAAATGATATATGTCTAATCATAATTTTACTGTCTCACAGTAGTGAATTCACAGTATGTAAAGCTTATATCCTTTTATTACATATCTATGTTCTTAGATAGGATAGAAAAAACAAATGCAGTTTGTACCATTCAATCTTCATAGCACTTAATGTCAGGTGTCCGAATCTGTCAGGTACCTCTGTCCACGGAATTTTTCAGGCAAGAATACTGAAGTAGGTTGACATTTCCTCCTCCAGGGGATCTTCCCTACCCAGGGGTCAGATCCATATCTCTTGTATCTTCTACATTGCATGTGAATTATTTACCACTGAGCTGGGGGAAGCCCCCAGCCCCATATAACAGGCCAGAAAGCAGTTTGAGAGGCACGATGAACTGGTCAGGGTCACAAGGCAGGCACACCCTACAGTCAGAATTCTAAGAATCAAAATACAGTAAATTATATTTGTTAACTATAAATTGAAAACCACATAAGATAATTTGCATTAGATTTGGCAGTGCTTTGGCTCCTCCTATTTCCATCCAAACCTGTGTCACACTTGGGGTATTTCAGACCAGGAATTGCCAGGAAAATCCCATAGCCTTGATTGCATTCTTTAGCAAATGTGCTTTCCTATGTAACTTTCAAACTTTGGGTGGAACTCTAAGAGAATATTCATAGTAATAAATAATAAACTTGTAGGACAGAGGAATACAAAACAAAAGGGCATCTGGTTAACTGGAGTCAAAAAATAAGACAATTTAAGTCTCTTTATTAATGGTGTAATTGTTTTAATCATGATACTTGAATTCTGACTCTAAATTCTCTAAGTATGCAACATACATTGGAGTAATATCTCATTTTGAATAATACCATCTTCTAAAATAGAAGAAAAAATTGATAAATTATGAAAAATTTTTTTCATGAATATGCTAGGGGTGCAAGAAAGTATAAGTCTGTTATTTTTGACACATACTTTCATTCATTTTCAGTTAACTTAATTATTATCTCCCATTCCTGCCCCATTTATTCATGTAATGACCTAAAAACAATGACTAAAAATAATTTGATTAGAAAAATAATGTAATTGCTAGATTTTGATTCCTTGATATCAAAATGTACTCTAAGCAGTTTTATGTATCTAGAAATATCCACTATATTATTATCCAATATATTATCCACTACAAAGTATTAGAATGACAACATTTCAGACTTTGGAAATTAAATTGTGTGATTCATGCATTTTTTAAAGAATCTGAGTGATTTTCAAATGAACCAGCTACTTTATATCCTTAATCCTTCTTAGAAAATAAATGGAAGAAATATACTGACTCTTTTCTTTATATTAACACTTCTATATAGAGCCTTTTATATATATGCTCCAGTCAATTTATTTCTTTAATTTAATTTCATTATTTCCTAGTTCCATCAGAATTACAATTTGGTAAAATGTAACTAAAATGATGTTTTTTAATTTTTTTTTTTTAATTTTAAGAAGGAGCATTAATGATTCAAATTGTAGAGGAACTCACAGAGAGATTCACTGATTTAAAATAATTTACATGAATAAAGTGTTTGTTGATAATGATATATTTGTAGAATCTGTAAGGAGCAGCTAAAGAAAACCCACATGTGCTACTTATTTAAATGCAATATTGTGTAGGGCTGATTATCTGTCTTTGTCCACTTTCATTCTGCCTATAAATATTTAAATTGTTTAGGTATAAGGAAATCAAAATGGTCATGTATTCTTTCAAGGGATATTCAGCCTCTGCAGAAATACATCAAATAAAATATCCATGAAAGAGACAGAAACTAATCTTTTTTGTTGAGTGAATTTTTAGGTAAAAATTACCATATTGACCTATATATCATGCAGAACTGACCTCCGCTCAGAACTGGAATTCCAGTTTGTCACCTGCATGAGAGAGGATTATGCTAGGATATCTGTAGTAAGAGAATTGCTTGGCTGTTTTCCCCTCCAATCAAAATGTCCTTTAATACGACAGGCTATATTAACATCAGTTTTGATAGAGCAAAGATTCAGAGCAGGGGACTTGTCTACTTCTTTCTTTGGATTTTAGGTAACCACAAACAACATTATAATCCCAAGAAACAAACTTGTTGAAATATGAGTATCAATAGGAAAAAAAATGAAAAGGTCTAAAGCAGGTTTATCACTTTAGATATGTAAAAAAGACAGTATCTTTGAAATTACTTCATTTTCTATAAAATAGTATGCAAATGTAGGCATTAAAGTGTTTTAAATTTATTCAGAATGTCTGTAGATTTTGATATAAACAACTCTCCCCTCCCCAAACTACTTTCTCTGTATAAGTGCTTATGGATTAAATGATAGCCTTTTGAAGGCAAATTTTCAAACCTTTGGTCATTTGCATATATTTCTAATGTCTGTTTCAGATTTGAGAGTTTTGGATATAAAACTTGATGCTATGAACTGAATAGCTTCCCCTTGTGTCCTCCCCTCGAATTTCATATGTTAAAGCTCTAACTCAATGTGATGGTGTCTGGAGGTGGGGCCTTTAGAAGGTAATCAGGTTTACATGAAGCAGTGATGGTGGGGGCCTCAAGACGGTAATAGTGCCCTTATAATAAGAGAAAGGGACACCTGAGCTGTGTCTCTTCCTTTCGAGGACACAGTGAGATGAGACTATCTACAAGCCAGAAAGAGAGCTTCCAACAGAACTTGATCATGCTGGATCTCACACATTTTCAGACACTAGACCTGTGAGGAAATTAATCTCTGTTGCTTAAACTACCCAAAATTCTATAGAATTTTGTTGTGATAGCTTGAACTGACTAAATATTCCTATAATTTATTTAATAAGAGTGAAATTCCCATACACCTTAATTTTAGTGGTTTAAAAGCAATGGAGATTAGCTTGTTCCTTTAAAAACTTTATTAACCACTAAGAAATTAAAATATTTCAAATTCTACAAAATAAATGTGTAAAACTTCAAGGAAATACACAGTTTGTTAGTGCATGAAATTTGATTATTTTTATTATAGAATATAGAACATATTATATATAACTTTAAAAGAGATGGTAATTTTATAGTCAAATAGTATATTTGGAGAAGGGTTTAAGCAGTACTTCATCTATTTAGGTAAAATATCTTCCCTGGAGTAAAGGAAATTAAAAGAAAAATGATATGATTCTATATAAAAAATTCTACAGACTAAATCATGAAATATAGCCTTTAAAAAAGAAGTATGCAACTACTATAGACATTAAGTTGATTTTACACTTCTTTATATTAAGACAATGAAGCAAATATCCAAAAACCAAATAAAAGACTTATTAAAGAGTGTGGGAGAAAACTGTTATTGTAAGTGAAATGATGTAGTTGAAATATCAAATGTGGTTATTAGATATTAAGAAAAAAACTTTGGATAAAGGATGACACCTTGAGATTTAGATAACAATGATATGATGATAGGGAATTATAAAGTTAAATACAAGCTTTGCTTCATATTGATAAAATATGTGATTCAGTTGAAGTTGATCTATGTATATGTTAAGCACACTTACATACAACAACCAAAGATTAGTTGCAACTGGCCATAGGTCATTTTGAACATAGCATAATAAGGTCCAATATTATAAAGCTGGCTATTACTGAAAGAAACTATTTGGTACCCTTGCAAATAACAAATGACATAGTTATTTGTTAAACTGGTCATTATTTTTCTGCTTCTGTCAGTGATTTACCTAGTGTGTTTGTATCTCTCTTTTGTTTAGAACATCTCTGGTCATCACTCTTATTGCATGTAAAGTACATGCAAGTCTATGGGTATGAACTCTCTACAAATATTCCATTTTGTTTAAAATTGTATCAATATATTTTTGTAGTTTTTGTACTGCTAAGACTGATTGGAAAATTTTTTAACTGCATTGGTTTTGATTATAGAGTATAGTCACATATGTTCAAATTGTGCATGAAAATGTTCTTTCTCTAATGTAGTGCATATATTTCCAGCTTAGTGAAATTATAGCATTTTGACATATTATTTTAATTACAAGATGAGCACACAACTTTCACAAGTTTATCTAGACTTTTCTGTTTCCCTATAATGGGTTTCAGGTTAGTTATAGTTAATTAGCTCATGTTTGTCATATGTACTATTGGAAATAAGACATATTTTTAAACAGCATAAGAAAATCCCATTATTAAAGCCCACAGTTGAAAGAAAAGTGGAAAGGACTATGTTATAAAATATGAACCCAAATGCTATCATATTAAATTGAAATTACATAATAGTCCAAGTGTTTTTCTCATACTACTTAAGCTCAGAAAATATAAGCCTCAGAAATGTGCATCTTTTAAGAGTTTTATGAGATTAATTAAGTTTACAATTTGAGAGTTTGCCCAAATGCTTGAATAATTTTTTTAATTGCATTTAAAGTATTATTATTATTTTTTAATGAACTGTTGATTTGTTTAAAGAAGGAATGTGGCTGTGTTCAGTTAACATTCTGCTATTCCAAAAAATTAGATAATGTTGGGTCAGAAATTGTTTAATTGTATTCACTGGAAAATGATATTTAAACATATTTCTAGGAATTTCACTTTATGTTTGTCAGTATTTTACCAATGCCAGTATGGTGCAAAAATGTTTCTTACTTTTTATCTTAATTAATTATCATGTCAGTGTTTATTAGTATACTGACAAGGAAATAATGTTTTTTATGGGTTGGAAGTTAATTAGTAACAATGATAAACAAAAGTGAATAATTCTGATTTGACTACTTTTTTTTTTTATATATTTCTGTGTTACCAAATCCCTGGGCTGTATTTTGTAAGTGTTGTAACATACTGCATCACCATTAATAAAGTATCTCCATGGATGTGACTCCTATCTAACTTCATATTGTAAATTATGAAGCAATAACTACAGCTATAACATACAGCTAGCCATTTGAATGCAAAAAAAATTATCTTAATTATGTTTGTAGTGAGATATTAATCATTAAAATAGATTTGCCATGTTTCATTTTGTCACTTATTATCTTTTTTTCTTATTTTTTCCCTCTTATTTTGTTATTTAATTTATCATCACTCATCTCACATACTAGAAGGGAGAATGTAATGCAATTAAGTTGCTAATCTGCACTGGCAAAAATTTTTAAAAGAACAAACAGATTAAATACAGGAAACAATATTTAGACCTTTAAATTTTTGTCTCATCATTATATTTCTAAATTTTTGTCTCATCATTATATTTCACTCCTTTATACTTTCCTTCTTTTACTTACATTCTTTTTTTTTTTTATCCTTTGGACACATTATCTTGTACATCTTTAGGCCAAGTCTACTTGAATCTAAATCCAGTCATCTTCTCTCTAAGGCCTTGAAAAACTTTGTTAATCTCTCAAGTTAGTCCTCAAATATGTGTTAATAAAAGTTGGGAAATTGGGCTTTGTTAGTACTAAAAAAATATAGTACCCTTCATTTTTTTCTTACTTTATCACATACTACAGGACAAAATAACCATTATCTTTGCTATAACCCCATTCTTACCATAGATCACAAATGTAAGTTTCTGAAAATTTTATAAAAATAAAATGTTAATAACTTTGCATTGAATATTTAAAATTATATTTGATAGAAACATTTTATATATAAATTAACATTTTAAATATAAATATCATATCATTACATATTTTATAAGTATACCTAAAGATAAATAATTGCTTTAATGTTTAAATATTTTAATGAAGGAAAATTAAAGTATTGTTCAGGATGGTTGGGGAGATAATGATTGCATGTTGAATTTTCCTGGAAACCTGGGAGTAAATAACAGTCTTTTGGTTTTCTAGTAACCTATATTGAAAATAAAATTTGTACCAGAGCATATTATTTTCTTACTACATTTTGATGGATTTATGTCTTAAAATGCTCATTTATTGATTAAACAATGTTTGTGAAAGTAGCTCAGTCACGTTGGGCTCTGTGTGATATTAAGAAAAGGTGGCAAGAATATACAGAACTATACAAAAAAGATTTTCATGACCCAGGTAACCGTGGTGGTGTGATCACTCATCTAAAAGCCAGATATCCTGGAGTGCAAAGTCAAGTGGGCCCTAGGAAGCATCACTATGAACAAAGCTAACAGAGGTGATGGAATTCCAGCTGAGCTATTTCAAATCCTAAAAGATGATGCTGTGAAAGTGCTGCACTCAGTATGCCAGCAAATTTGAAAAATTCAGCAGTGGCCATAGGACTGGAAAAGGTCAGTTTTCATTCCAATCCCAAAGAAAATTAATACCAAAGATTGCTCAAACCACCACACAACTGCACTCATCTCACATACTAGTAAAGTAAGGCTCAAAATTCTCCAAGCCAGGCTTCAACAGTGCATGAACCATGAACTTGCACATGTTCAAGCTGGATTTAGAAAAGGAGCAGATATAAAATTGCCAACATCCATTGGATCATAGAAAAAACAAGAGTTCAAGGAAAGTATCTACTTCTGCTTTATTAACTACTATAAAGCTTTTGGCTGTATGGATCATAAGAAGCTGTGGAAAATTCTCAAAGAGATGAGAATACCAGACCACCTTATCTGTCTCTTGTGAAATCCATATGCAGGACAAGAAGGAACAGTTAGAACCACACATGGAACAACAGACTGATTCCAAATAGGTAAAGAAGTACATCAAGGCTGTATATTGTCACCTGCTTATTTTACTTATATGCAGAGTACATCATGTGAAATGCCAGGCTGGATGAAGGACAAACTTGAATCAAGGTTTCTGGGAGAAATATAAATAACTTCAGATATACAGATGACACCACCCTTATGGTGGAAAGTGAAGAAGAACTAAAGAGCCTCTTGATGAAAGTGAAAGAAGAGAGTTAAAAAAGTTGACTTAAAATTCAACATTCAAAAAGTGAAGATCATGTCAACAAGTCCCATCACTTCATGGCAAATAGATGGAGAAACAGTGGAAACAGTGACTGACTTTATCTTTTTGGGCTCCAAAATCACTGCAGATGGTGACTGCAGCCATGAAATTAAAATACACTTGTTCACTAGAAGGAAAGCTATGATCAACCTAGACAGCATATTAAAAAGCAGAGGCATTACTTTGCCAACAAAGATCTATCTAGTCAAAGCTATGGTTTTTCCTATAGTCAAGTACAGATGTGAAAGTTTGATTATAAAGAAAGCTGTGCCTCAAAGAATTGATACTTTTGATCTGTGGTGTTGGAGAAAACTCTTGAAAGTCCCTTGGACAGAAGGGAGATCAAACCAGTCAATCCTAAAGGAAATCAGTACTGAATATTCATTAAAAGGACTGATGCTGAAGCTGAAGCTCCAATAGTTTGGCTACCTGATGCAAAAACTGACTCATTGGAAAAGATCCTGGTGCTGGGAAAGATTGAAGGCAGTAGGAGAAGGGGACGACAGGATGGCTTAACCAACTCAGTGGACTTGAGTTTGAGCAAGCTCCAGGAGTTGGTGATGGAGCAGGATAGCCTGGTGTGCTGCAGTCCATGGGGTCACAAACATTCGGATATGACTGAGCAACTGTACTGAACTGATTGATTAAACATATAGATAGTTGAAACCTGATATAGCTTGGAAAGTGAAAGTCGCTCAGTTGTGTCCGATCTTTTGCGTCCCCATGGAAAATAAAGTCCATGGGATTCTCCAGGCCAGAATACTGGAGTGGGTAGCCTTTCTCTTCTCCAGGAGGTCTTCCCAACCCAGGGTTTGAACCTAGGCCTCCCACACTGCAGGCAGATTCTTTACCAGCTGAGGCACAAGGGAAGCTCAAGAATACTGGAATGGGTAGCCTATCCCTTTTCCAGGAATCTCCCCGACCCAGAAATTGAACCGAGGTCTCCTGCATTTCAGGTGGATTCTTTACCAACTGAGTTATGAAGGAAGGCTGATATAGATTGGACAGTATACTTAATATTTTATTTACATCACCAAAAAATAAGGAGTTGGTACCACCAGGAAATTTAGTATCCAGTAATCAAGAACTTCCAGCTGTTCAAGCTGAATTTAGAAAAGGTGGTGGTGGTTTAGTCGCTAAGTGTCCAACTTTTGCAACCCCAGGGACTGTAGCCTGCCAGGTTCCTCTGTCCATAGGATTCTCCAGGAAAGAACACTGGAGTGGGTTGCTATTTCCTTCTCCATGGGATCTTCCTGACCCAGGAATCGAAACTTGGTCTCCTGCATTGCAGGTAGAGTCTTTACCCACTGAGCTATGAGGGAAACCGTTTAGAAAAAGAATGAAGATCAAATTGCCAACATCCCAATATCCATGTTTAGAGTCATCTCTTGTGTTGTTGCAAGTGTGTCTTTGCTATGATTAGTGTGTTCTTTTGGCAAAACTCTGTTAGCCTTTGCCTAGCTTCATTCTGTACTCCAAGGTCAAAAATGCCTGTTACTCCAGCTATTTGCTGACTTCCTACTTTTGCATTCCAGTCTGCTATGATTAAAAGGACATCTTTTTTGGGTGTTCTAGAAGGTCTTCATCAAACTTCAGCTTCTTCAGCTTTACTGGTTGGGGCATAGACTTGGATTACTGTGATATTGAATGGTTTGCCATTGTAATGAACAGAGATCATACTGGTTTTTTTGAGATTGCATCTAACAATTGCATTTTGGACTCTTGTTGACTATGATAGCTACTCCACTTCTTCTATAACTTGTATCTTTTGACCATTTTCATTTAATTCCCCATTCTACCAACTTATACTTCTGGTAAATGTAAATTAGATTTGTTTCTCTATGTTTGTTTTTGAGATATAATTGACTTCCAACACTATATTAGTTACTGTATGAACAGCATAGTGATTCTATATTTTTATACTTTACCAAAGATCCCTTCAATGTTTCAGTATTTTCCATCACCATACAAAAATATTACATTATTTTCTATATTTTCTACATCACATAGTTCATACCCATAAGCCAATTATTTTTTAATTGGAAGTTTATATTTCTTTATCTCCCTCTCCTATTTATCTCATTCCTCCACCTCCACCCCTGTGGCAACCACATGCTTATCCTTTGAGTCTATGACTCTTTCCCTTTTGCTATGTTTGTTCATTTCATTTGTTTTCTTTAATTCTACATATAAGTGAAATCATGGAATATTTGCCTTTGTCTTATTCTTTTCACTTAGCACAGTACCTTCTAGGTTCATAAATATTGACAAGATTCCTTTTTCTTTTCTTTTCTTTTTTTTAATGGCTGAGTCATACTCCACTAGATGGTAAAGAATTTGCCTATAATGTGGGAAACCTGGGTTCGATCCCTGGGTTGGGGAGATCCTCTGGTAAGGGAACAGCTACCCTCTCCAGTGTTCTTGCCTGCAGAATTGCATAGACAGAGGAGCCTGGTAGGCTACAGTCTGTGGAGTGGCAAAGAGTCAGACATGACAAAGAAACTTTTACTTTCACTTTCATACATACATATGACCTGTCTTCATTTATTCATCTAGTGAGGGGTTATTTAGGTTTCTTTGCTATCTTGGCTATTGTAAATAATGCTGCAATGAATATTAGGGTACACACATCTGCTTTACTTAATGTTTTAATATTATGGGAAGAAAATTATTCAGGAGTGGAAGTTCTGGGTCATGTTGTAGTTTTATTTTTACTGTTTTCCAATGTGGCTTCACCAGTTTACATTCCTGTGCACAACAGTGCACAAGTGTTTGTATAGCCACATCCTCATCAGCACTTATTTGTTGTCTTTTTGATAATAGTCATTCTGAGAGTATGAGGTGATATCTGTTTTGATTTGCATTCCCTTGATCATTAGCGATATTGAGCATCTCTTCATGTTTCTGTATTTTTTTCCTTGGGAAAAAATCCATGTCTTGTAGTGGGAATTCCTAACAATGTGCTTTCACAGCCTTGAGAAACTTCACAGAAATAGCACTTGCAGAAACAGCATATGTTAAGAAACTGCATTATGTTTATTCATGTTTTTCTTAAAATAATAGCCTTATTACAAACCCCAAGGCCAGACCCAGAAGGGAGTATGACTAGGATCATGAAAGCATGGACTTTGGGACACCCGGTCAACATCAGGTGTGAACACCACCTACATGCACTTGCTGGTTGTTCCAGAGGTTTTCCCAGAAGGGAGTGGCCTGGAGTAAAAACAAGATCTAGACTATATCAATGTAATGTCTTGGGAAAGACAGATCAAAAAAAGTTTTCTAGTCTGCAATCAGGAATAAAAGCTGGACTCAGAGTGGACTCTGCACCTCAGTCCAATAAAGGCTGTTGGTCCCCTGACCCACTGCACCAGATTTCATGTTTTATTTTCATTCTCGTTGCTCACTCCTGGACCTTTAGGGCAACAATGTCTTCTACGCATTTTTAATTGGGTTGTTGGTTTTTTGATGTTGAATTGTACAAATTCATTGTATTTTTTATATTAATCCCTTATCATATATATCTTCACCCATTCAGTAGAGAATCCTTTTTTGTTGTTGTTGTTGTTGATAGTTTCCTTTGCTATGAAAAAGCAGTTTAGTTTGATGTAGAATCATTTATTTATTTTTCTTTTGCTTCCCTTGCCCAAGACAGATCAAAAAAACAATATTAAGACTGTCTGTTTTCTGTTAGTAGTTTAATGACTTCAAATCTTACATTTAAGTCTTTAATTGATTTTGAGTTTAGTTTTTACATGATATGAGAAAGTATTCCCATTTCATTCTTTTGCTTGTAGCTGTATATTTTTCCCTACAGATTCATTGAAGAGACTATTTTTCTTCCAATCTATATTCTTCCCTCTTTTGTGGTAGATTAACTGACCGTGTAAGTGTGTTATGTTTATTTACAGCTTCTCTGTTCTGCCTGTTTTGGGGCCAGTACCATACAGTTAATACTGTGGCTTTGAAGTATAATTTGAAATGAAGGAATGTGAAAACTTGTGACTTTTTTCTTTCTTAAGATCATTTTGACTATTTGGGATCTGTTATATTTTCACACAATTTTTATAGTTATTTGTTCCTGTACTATGAACAATGTCATCATTGTTTTGATAGTAATTGTATTGAATCTGTAGTTTTCCTTGAGTAGTATGGTCATCTTAAGAATATTAATTCTCCCAGCTCATGAGCATGCTATATATTTACATTTGTTTGTATAGTCTTAAATTTCTTTTATCATTTTCTTATAGGTTTCAGAATACAGCTCTTTTTTCCTTCTTGGTAAGATTTATTCCAATAAATAAATAAATATGTATGTTATTCTCCCCCATGCATTTACAAATAGTATTTTTTCCCTTAATTTCTCTTTCTTATAAATCATTATTAGTGTATAAAAATACAACAGATTGTATATATTAATTTTATATCCTATAATTTTATTTAATTCATTGATGACTTCTAGTAGTTTTTTGGAGGTGTGTTAGGGACTTTCCGTGAATAGTATCATGTCATGTGCAAATGGTGAAAATTTTACTTCTTTCTTTTCAATTTTTGTTCCTTTTTTTTTCCTTGTCTGATTGCTGTGGGTAAGATTTCCAAGACTCTGTTGAATTAGAGTGGCAGAATGAGCATCTTTGTTTTATTCCTAACTTTAAAGGAAATGTTTTCAGCTTTTCATCACTGAGTATGGTGTTAACTGGAGTTTGTCATATATGGCCTTAATTATGTTGAAATATGTTCCATCTATACCCAATTTCTTGACAATTTTTATCATAAGAGAATGTAGAATTTTATCAAAATTCTGCATATATTGAATTGATCATATGGTATTTCTTTTTCATTTTCCTGTGGTTTATCACAGTTAATTTGTGGATATTGAAATAGCCTTTCATCCATGGTCAATTATACTTTGACCATGCAAAGGGTATGGTCCTTCAAATTTATGTTTGAATTTTTCCATTATTATTGTGTTAAGGATTTTTTGCATTTACTTTCATCAGTGTTATTGGTCTCTATTTTTTTTTTTTTTTTAATAATGTCATTGCCTCAATGTATCATCAGGGCAAAGCTGGCCTCTGGATTGAGTTTGGAAGTGTTTATTCTTATGCAATTTTTTCTAATAATTTGAGAATGATAAGTGCTAACTCTTATTTGAATGTTTGGTAGAATACATCTGTGAAGCCATCTGATCCTAGACTTTTGTTTGGATGGAGATTTTTTAATTAATAAATTTTTTTTAATGTCAATTTGTGCTTTCACAGTTACCTGGGGAAAGGAACTGGCAACCCACTCCAGTATTCTCACCAGGAGAATCTTGCCTGGAGAATCACATGGACAGAGGAGCCTGGCAGAGGGTCCATGGGGTCACAAAGAGTGGGACACAACTGACAGACTAACACCCACAGTGTTCATAATTTCTGTTTCTTTCTGACTCAATTTTGGGAAATTGCAACTTTCTGGAACATATCCATTTCTTCTGTGTTGTTCATTTTTTAGCATATAATTGCTCACAGTAATTACTTATAATCCTTTGTACTTCTGGGGTATCAGTTGCAACATCTTTTTTTTTTCCTTCTGATTTTATTTGAGCCCTCTCTCTCTTTTTTTCTTGACAAATCTAGCTAAAGTTTTATCAATTTTGTTAATCTTTCTGAAGAGCTGTCATCTTTCTATTCTTTTTTTGTCTCTATTTCATTTGTTTCTGCCTGCCTTGAATTTTATGATTTCCTCCTTTTACTAACTTTGAGTTTTGTCAGCTTTTATGTTTGTAGTTCCTTTCAGTTACTATTATTTATTTGATTTTTTTTTTTTTTTTTTTTTTTTACTTCTTGAGGTAAGCTTGGATCATTGTGTTTTCCATTTCATCCATTTCCAGGTATTTTATTATTTCTTTTTTTTTAAATTTCTTCAGTGAACCACTCACTGTTTAATACTGTATTTATACTATTTAAATATAGTATTTATATCTATATTTATATTATATATAAAGTTAATACTATATTTATACTATATATTGCATAGCCTCCATGTTTGTTTGTTTGTTTGTTTGTTTGTAGTTTTCTTCTTGTTTGTGACTTCTAGCCCAAAATAATTGTGGCTTGAAAGATGCTTAATATAATTTCTATATTCTAAATTTACTGAGACTTGTTTTGTGTCTAGCATTTGATTTATCCTGGAGAATGTTACATATGCACTTGAAAATAATGTAATGTATATTCTGCTGATTATGGAAAAATATTTAATATGTATATATAATCTACTGGGTTTAATAAATCATTTAAGACTAGTGTTTTCATATTAATATTTTGGTTAAGCAATCTGTCTGTTGATGCAGAAGGGGTGTCAAATTCTTCTACTATTATTGTGTTAGTGTCAATTTCTACCTTTTCACCCATTAATATTTGCTTTATTTGATGCTCCTAGATTGAGTGCAGATACATTTATAATTTCTATATCTGCTTGTTGCATTGATTATTATTGTGTGATTTTTTCTTTGTTTCTCATTATGGTCTTTGCTTTAAAGTTATTTTTGTCTGATATAAGCATTGCTACTTTGGCTTTTTTTTTTTCTTTTCATTTGCATGGAATACATTTTCCATCTTCTCAATATATGTGTGTCTTTAGATCTAAAATGAGTCACTAGTAGGCTATATATGACTTGTTTTTGTATCCATTCAGCTAGTCAGTGTAGTTTAATCAAAGTATTTGATTCATTTACATTTAAAATAGTTATGGACAGCTATATACTTATTGCCGTTTTGTTAATTGTTTTCTTATTATTTGTGGTTCTTTTGTTTCTGTTTGTTTCTTTTTCTTTGTTTATACTCTTCCACTGTGATATGATTATCTTTAGTATTATGTTTGCTTTTCCTTCTTTCATGTGTGTGTGTCTCTTGCATGTGTTTGGTTTATATTCCCCCTTCAAAGTTATATTTTGGCATCATGTTTTAAATCTCTTTGTTGTATAATCCTTAAGCACTTATTATGGATATAAATTATTTACTAATTTTGTTTTTTTTAATTTTCTACCAGCTTTTTAGAGGTTTATTTACTACCTTTACTGTACATTTGCCTTTAGCAATGAGATTTTTCCTTTTGTGAATTTTATATTTCTATTTTTCACTATTTATTTTTTGTTTAGAGAAGTTCTTTAATAAGTTTTTATAAAGCAAACTCTTTTAGCTTTTGCTTGTCTTACTTTGGCCACTTGATATGAAGAGCCAACTCATTGGAAAAACCCTGATGGTAGGAAACATTGAAGGCAGGAGGAGAAAGGAACAATAGAGAATGAGATAGTTAGATAGCATCATTGACTAAATGAACTTAAATTTGAGCAAACTCTAGGAGATAGTGGAGGACACAGAATCCTGGCATGATGTAGGGTTGAAAAGAATCAGACACAACTTAGAGACTGAACAACAACAAAACTCTCTTCAAATATGAATGATACCATGCTGGGTAGGATATTCTTTGGTTGTGGTTTTTGTTTTTTCTTTTTGTATTTTAAAAATGTCCTGACACTCACTTTGCCACTTCCTCTGCCATTCTCACCAGGCTCCAGTGTTTCTGCTAGAAAATAAACTGACAGCCTTATGAATTTCCTTTTATGTAACTGGTTGCTTTACCTTTCTACTTTATATACTGTCAATTTGCCTTCAGTTTTTGTCACTATAATTTTAATTAAAATGTGTCTTGTTGTGGACCTCTTTTGCTTGGTCTTCTTTGGTACTCCATGCTTCCTGAAGTGGGAGGCAAGTTTTATTTCCCTGATTAGGGAAATTTTCAGCTGTTGTGCCTTGAACTATTTTCTCTGATCCTTTTTTTTTTTTCTTTTCCTCTTACATCTGTGTGATGTTCTTTCTTAAACTGTTTCATAGTTTGAAATCATTTTTATTCATTGTTTTTTGTTGTTGCTGTTGTTCAACTTGAGACATTTCCATTATTCTGCCTTCCAGCTTGAAACATCTCTGTTTAGCTTGAAATATTTCCAGCTTGAGATATTTTTGATCAGCTTGAGACATTTCTACTATTCTGTCTTCTATCTTTACCATCATAACCTTGAATTCTTTATTGGGTAACTTGCTTATCTACACTTTGCTTATTTCTCCTATTTTTCCTTCTGGGTTTTATCTTGTTATATTGTTTCAAAAATATTTATCTGTATCCTCATTTTACTTAATATTCTGTATTTACTTCTATGTATTATAAAGATTGGGTACATTTCCTGCTGTTGGAGAAATGTACTTACACAAGAGACATCCTACAGAGCTCACATCTGTTCACCAAAGCTCTATGGTCTAGAGTACCCCCTACATGATCTGTGTAAGCATTTCTGTTGTGGCAGGGTTGACTATATATGGGTATGCTGATAGACACGGATGATGCCTATCCAGTTGTTAGTCAGGCTTTTCCTAGGGCAGAGGCTGCTAGTTGATGGTAGGTAAGGCTATGTCTTAGTGCAGCTCGCTGCACAGTCCAGGGTAGCCCAGTCTCGGTACTGGCCAGATGATGGGTGTGACTATGTCTCAGCATGCTTGAGACTGATGTCAGCTTTTTGGTTGGTGGGGTTGGTTCTTGATATGGTTGGTTACAGGACTTGGGTGCCCCAGGATCTTGCCAGTCTATTACTGGGAGGTTACCCAAGGAGTCCTGAGGTTGGTGTCAGCCTGTTGGTGGCTGGGGATAGGTCCTGGCATGTCTAGTAGTGCAGGGATGCCTATGGCTGCTGCTGACCTTCCAGTGGGTGGGACCAGGTTCTGGTGCTAATCAGCTAGAGGGAGGAATCCAAAGTGGTGTCTGCCAGTACCAGTGTCCACATGGTAAAGTGAGTTCCCAAAAAAGTTTGCTTCCAGAATCCATATTGCCAGGGTAAGCCCTGATTGCTTATTGCCTCTCTAAGAGTCTCTCAAAGATTAGCAAGTGGACTTAACCCAAGCTTTTTTAAAATTACTGCTTTTGCCCTGGGTCTCAAAGCATGTGAGATTTTGTGTGTGTGTTTAAAGTACAAAGTCTCTGTTTCCTACAGCCCTCTTTGTCACCTGAAAGACAAAGGACCCTCTGGGATCTCAAATCCTTGTCTTCCTGATGGAGAGCCCTCAGGCTGGGGAGAGTGATGTAGGGCTCAGACCCTTGCTTCTTATGGAGAACCTCTGCAGTTGTTGTTGACCTCTCACTTGTGGGCTGCCTATCCAGAATTGTGGGTTTTGATCCCACTGCATCTTTTTCCACCCAATCTATCTTGATGTAATTCCTTCATTACATCGTTAGTTGTAAAGAATATTTTCTTCTATTTTTCAGTTTATTCTCATCAACAGTTGCTCTATAAATAGTTGTAATTTTGGTTTGCCTGTGGGACACGTTGAGCTCAGGGTCTTTTTACTTCACCATTTTGGCCCTTACTTACAATGAAATATCATGCAGCCTTCAAAGAGAAAAGAAAAAAAAAAAAAAAAAAAGCTTTTCCATTTGTGATAGCATGGATGACCTGAAAGGCAATGTGGTAAGTGAAATAAACCAGACAAAAATAAATATATCTAGAATAATAAAAGATTAAATTCTTAGAAACAGAAAGTAAAAAAAGTGATTTCTGGAGGTGCTGGAAAGTGGGAGAAATGAGGAGAGGTTGATAAAGGGTGCAAACTGTCAGTTATAAGACGAATTATTGTTGTTTAGTTGCTAAATAGCATCCAGTTCTTCACAATCCCATGCACTGCTTATTGCCTGTTATGCCAGTCTTCCTTGTCCTTCACTGTCTCCCAAAGTTTGCTCAGATTTATGTCCATTAAGTCAGTGATGCTATCCAACCATCTCATCTTATTCCACCCCATTCCTCTTTTGTCTGCAATCTTTCCCAACATCAGGTCTTTCCCAAAGAGTCAGTTCTTTGCATCAGGTGGTGAAAGTATTGGAGCTTCCGCTTGAGCATCAGTCCTTCCAGTGAATAGTTAAGGTTGATTTCCTTTAGAATTAACTGGTTTGATCTCCTTGTTGTCCAAGGGACTCTTAAGAGTCTTCTCCAGCACTGCAGTTAAAAAACATCAGTTCTTCAGTGCTCAGTTTTCTGTATGGTCCAACTCTCACATTTGTACATGACTACTGGAAAAACCATATCATTGCCTATATGGATGAATAAGATATGCAAATCTAAAGTACAGCATGGTGATTAGACTTGTTAATACTGTATAATTATGTAGTACACAAAATTGAAATTTGCTAAAACATAGAACTTTAGTGGTCTCACAAAGAAAAAGGTAAATATATCAGATGATGGATATGTTAATCAATTTCATTATTTAAAATGCTATTGCAATGTAAATGTACTTGAAATAATCACATTGTACACTTTAAGCATATTCTAATTTTGTCAATTACATCCTAATAAAGCTGGAAAAGTTATTTGAAGTTATTCAAACAATAATAAAGGTATACAACTTGAGAGTAACACCAGCTTTCATAAGAACTATAATGTAATACAAAGAAACCCATTTTGCACTGGAGTGAAGATATAGTAGAAGTAGTCTACTTACTCAGCTTACTATTCCTTCATTGAGAAAACAAACAAAGGATTCACTTTTTTCTCTAGTCATCTTAAAAATTCTTCCTTAAGAAAAAAACTGAACGTATTGGATCACACTTCTGAAGACTGTAGGAAAATTCTATTCCTTTTCCTCTTTTTTATATTCTTATTTGGAAGAAGAAAACCTCAAGAGATGAGTCTGACAAAAGATATCCATCCTATCTAAGGTGATTCTTTCTGGAAATACTAGGATAAGCAGCAACATTCAGAGATACAACTAAACATCATAGTTTTAATGTTGAAACTGAATAAATGAGTGAGGCTGATGCTCTTCAAGGCCTTTATAGCAGAGATAAAAAATGTTCAAGGATGTCTATAACTATCTGGAGGACTTGGGAATCAAAGAAAAATATAAGATGTAGGGAATTTTAAAATGGAAAACTTGGATTTTTATTATATAACTTTGACAAATATAAACTTATCATTAAGGTGAGGTTAGTATAAGGGACTTCCCTGGTGGCTCAGAGGTTAAAGTATCTGCCTGCAGTACAGGAGACCTGGGTTCAATCCCTGAGTCAGGAAGACCCCCTGGAGAAGGAAATGGCAACCCACTCCAGTATTCTTGCCTGGAGAATCCCATGGAAGGAGGAGCCTGATAGGCTACAGTCCATGGGGTTGCAAAGAGTTGGACACGACTGAGCGACTTCACTCACTTCACTCACTAGTATAAGGGAAGGAAAGAATAGCAAATATTCTTTAATTTCATGAAGAGATTCTTTCTCAACTTGTGGGTTTTAACCCCTTGGTTTACACTATTTTAATGAAAGTATCAGTTCAGTTCAGATGAGTTGCTCAGTCATGTTCGACTCTTTGCAACCCCATGGACTGCAGCACACCAGGCTTCCCTGTCCATCACCAACTCCTAGAGTTTACTAAAACTCATGTCCATCGAGTTGGTGATGCCATCCAACCATCTCGTCCTCTGTCATCCCTTTCTTCTCTTGCCTTCAATCTTTCCCAGCATTAGGGTCTTTTCAAATGAGCCAGTTCACATCAGGTGGTCAAACTACTGGAGTTTCAGCTTCAGCATCAGTGCTTCCAATGAATATTCAGGACTGATTTCCTTTAGGATTGACCCGCTTGATCTCCTTGCAGTCCAAGGGACTCTCAAGAGTATTCTCCAACAGTATAGTTCAAAAGCATCAATACTTCAGCACTCAGCTTTCTTTATAGTCCAACTCTCACATCCATACATGACTATTGGAAAAGCTTTGACTAGACGGACTTTTCATTTGGAAATTGCATATAAGGGATTAAATGAACTTCTTTTAATGAGTAAAAGAGAAAAATGATGCCAAAATTTTTACATATTCCATGCTTTTGTACTGGCAGTAGATTTCTCAGTCCTTTCAAACCCCTTAATATAATCACAACTTTTTATATAATAATGTAAAGCACAATCTGAGCCAGTGTGATATAACCCAAAGCCAAAATTCCTGAAATTTGAAATACTAGCTCTTATAAAATAAATAATTTGTCTATGGTTTCTTAAAAGATTAATGAATACAATGAATATGACAGACATATTTATACCATATGACACGTATAATTCATATTCATGATTCAGTGTATAAATTTGTATATTATTCATAAGTAGTATTCAAATATAAGAATATAAATAATATAATTATTTATAAAATGAATTGTATATGAATTTATACTATTCAAATATGTGAATAAATTATTTACAATATTTATATTGATATACATAAATAATATATATATTTATGGGATAAAACAATGAAATGCATATTTATAGTAATATAATTATATAATAGAATTATATATATTGCTGTATTTATAAATAAATATGATAAAATATAAAACTTTACACAATAGTATATGTTTATAGTGATATAATTATATCTATATATTATATAAGATAATGCATAACTATATCATATTCATATAATTATAATAATAGAATTAAATTACATGAATATATCATAATATTTAATAAATGTAACAAAATAATATAGAAAGTATGAAAATACATTATATATAAATATACTGTAATATAAATGACAATAGAAATATGCATGTAGTAATAAAACATAATATAAATATGAATATAATTCACATTCATATATAAAACACAAATATTAAATAATAGTATTCAAATAATTTTAATAATTTTTAACATTTAAATGATGTTTAAAATAAGCGTAGACTTTATTAGATGTCTACAATATGAATTTAATTTAAAATTTGCTTTTTAATTGATGATAAAATTAATATTAAATATTAAACAAGCAATTATAATATCAGGTTATTTTGCAGTTTAGTATTGCCTTAATAAAATTTAAAAGCAAACTTATTTTCTCAATAAATTCCATGAATTTCTAAAAATATTTATGTGATATTTAAAAATTTGGAAATCAAGTGTGGTCTGGTATTCCCATCTTTTTCAGAATTTTCCACAGTTTATTGTGATCCACACAGTCAAAGGCTTTGGCATAGTCAATAAGGCAGAAATATATGTTTGTCTGGAATTCTCTTGCTTTTTCATTGATCCAGCAGATATTGGCAATTTGATCTCTGGTTCCTCTGCCTTTTCTAAAACCAGCTTGAATATCTGGAAGTTCTAGGTTCACCTACTGCTGAAACCTGGCTTGGAGAATTTTGAGCATTACTTTACTAGCATGAGAGATGAGTGCAACTGTGTGGTAGTTTGAGCAATCTTTGGGATTGCCTTTCTTAGGGATTGGAATGAAAACTGACCTTTTCCAGTCCTGTGGCCACTGCTGAGTTGTCCAAATTCGCTGGCATATTGAGTGCAGCACTTTCACAGCATCATCTTTCAGGATTTGAAATAGCTCAACTGGAATTCCATCACATCCACTAGCTTTGTTCGCAGTGATGCTTTCTAAAGCCCACTTGACTTCACATTCCAGGATGTGTGGCTCTAGGTGAGTGATCACACCATTGTGATTATCTGGCTCGTGAAGATCTTTTTTTTACAGTTCTTCTGTGTATTCCTGCCACCTCTTCTTCATATCTTTTGCTTCTGTTAGGTACATACCATTTCTGTCCTTTATTGAACCCCTCTTTGCATGAAATGTTCCCTTGGTATCTCTAATTTTCTTGAAGAGATCTCTAGTCTTTCCAAATCTGTTGCTTTCCTCTATTTCTCTGCACTGATCACTGAGGAAGGCTTTCTTATCTCTCCTGGCTATTGTTTGGAATTGGGCATTCAAATGGGATATCTTTCCTTTTCTCCTTTGCCTTTTGCTTCTCTTCATTTCACAGCTATTTGTAAGGCCTCCTCAGACAACCATTTTGCTTTTTTGCATTTCTTTTCCATGGGGGTAGTCTTGATCTCTGTCTCCTGTACAGTGTCACGAACCTCCATCAATAGCTCATCACCCTCTCTATCAGATCTAGTCCCTTAAATCTATTTCTCACTTCCACTGTATAGCCATAAGGGATTTGATTTAGGTCATACCTGAATGGTCTAGTGTCTTTCCCTACTTTCTTCAGTTTAATTCTGAATTTGGCAATAAGGAGTTCATGATCTGAGCCACAGCCAGCTCCCGGTCTTGTTTTTGCTGACTGTATAGAGCTTCTCCATCTGTGGCTGCAAAGAATATAATCAATCTGATTTCCATGTTGACCATCTGGTAATGTCCATGTGTAGAGTCTTCTCTTGTGTTGTTGGAAGAGGCTGTTTGCTATAACCAGTTCGTTCTCTTGCCAAAACTCTATTAGCCTTTGCCCTGCTTCATTCCATACTACAAGACTAAATTTTCCTGTTATTCCAGGTGTTTCTTGACTTCCTATTTTGCATTCCAGTCCTCTATAATGAAAAGGACATCTTCTTTTGGGTGTTAGTTCTTCAGTGGACCACATTCTGTCAAACCTCTCCACCATGACCCAACCGTCTTGGGTGGCCCCACACTACATGGATTAGTTTCATTGAGTTAAACAAGACTGTGGTCCTTTGAGAGAGGAGCAACCCCACCTCCAAGGAGTGGTTGCTGCCAGGCACAGGAGTGCTGAGAGAAGCTACTCGACGTTCAAGGTCAGGAGGAGCGGCCGTGAGAAGATACCCCCCTCCAAAGTAAGGAACAGCAGGTGCGATTTGCTGGAGCAGCCATGAAGAGATACCCCCGTCCGAGGTAAGAGAAACCCAAGTAAGTTGGAAGGTGTTGCAAGAGGGCATCAGAGGGCAGAGACACTAAAATCATAATCACAGAAAACTAGCCAATCTGATCACATGGACCACAGTCTTGTCTAACTCAGTGAAGCTAAGCCATGCCATGTGGGGCCACCCAACACGGCTGGGTCATGGTGGAGAAGTCTAACAGAATGTGGTCCACTGGAGAAGGGAATGGCAAACTACTTCAGTATTCTTGCCTTGAGAACCCCATGAACAGTATGAGAAGGCAAAATGCTAGGATACTGAAAGAGGAACTCCCGAGGTCAGTAGGTGCCCAATATGCTACCGGAGATCAGTGGAGAAATAACTCCAGAAAGAATGAAGGGATGGAGCCAAAGCAAAAACAATACCCAGTTGTGGATGGGACTGGTGATAGAAGTAAGGTCCGATGCTGTAAAGAGCAATATTGCAAAGGAACCTGGAATGTTAGGTCCATGAATCAAGGCAAATTGGAAGTGGTCAAACAGGAGGTGGCTAGAGTGAATGTTGACATTATAGGAATCAGTGAACTACAATGGACTGGAATGGGTGAATTTAACTCAGATGACCATTTATCTACTACTGTGGGCAGGAATCCCTTAGAAGAAACGGAGTAGCCATCATAGTCAACAAAAGAGTCCGAAATGCAGTACTTGGATGCAATCTCAAAAGTGACAGAATGATCTCTGTTCATTTCCAAGGTAAACCATCCATTATCACGGTAATCCAAGCCTATGCCCCAACTAGTAATGCTGAAGAAGCTGAAGTTGAACAGTTCTATGAAGACCTACAAGACCTTTTAGAACTAACACCCAAAAAAGATGTCCTTTTCATTATAGGGGACTGGAAAGCAAAATAGGAAGTCAAGAAACACCTGGAATAACAGGAAAATTTGGCCTTGGAGTACAGAATGAAGCAGGGCAAAGGCTAATAGAGTTTTGGCAAGAGAACGCACTGGTCATAGCTAACAGCCTCTTCCAACAACACAAGAGAAGACTCTACACATGGACATCACCAGATGGTCAACACTGAAATCAGATTGATTATATTATTTGCAGCCAAAGATGGAGAACCTCTATACAGTCAGCAAAAACAAGACTGGGAGCTGGCTGTGGCTCAGATCATGAACTCCTTATTGCCAAATTCAGACTTAAACTGAAGAAACTAGGGAAAGACACTAGACCATTCAGGTATGACCTAAATCAAATCCCTTATGGCTATACAGTGGAAGTGAGAAATAAATTTAAGGGACTAGATCTGATAGACAGAGAGGCTGATGAACTATGGATGGAGGTTTGTGACATTGAACAGGAGACAGAGATCAAGATCATCCCCATGGAAAAGAAATGCAAAAAGGCAAAATGGTTGTCTGAGGAGGCCTTACAAATAGCTGTGAAAAGAAGAGAAGCAAAAAGAAAAGGAGAAAAGGAAAGATATTCCCATTTGAATGCAGAGTTCCAAAGAATAGCCTGGAGAGATAAGAAAGCCTTCCTTAGTGATCAATGCAAAGAAATAGAACAAAACAACAGAATTGGAAAGGCTAGAGATCTCTTCAAGAATATTAGAGAAACCAAGTGAACGTTTCAGGCAAAGATGTGTTTGATAAAGTTCAGAAATGGTATGGACCTATAAGAAGCAGAAGATATTAAGAAGAGGTGGCAGGAATACACAGAAGAACTGTACAGAAAGATCTTCATGAGCCAGATAATCACAATGGTGTGATCACTCATCTAGAGCCACACATCCTGGAATGTGAAGTCAAGTGGGCTTTAGAAAGAATCACTGCAAACAAAGCTAGTGGATGTGATGGAATTCCAGTTGAGCTATTTCAAATCCTGAAAGATGATGCTGTGAAAGTGCTGCACTCAATATGCCAGTGAATTTGGACAACTCAGCAGTGGCCACAGGACTGGAAAAGGTCAGTTTTCATTCCAATCCCTAGGAAAGGCAATCCCAAAGAATGCTCAAACTACCGCACAACTGCACTCATGTCACACGCTAGTAAAGTAATGCTCAGAATTCTCCAATCCAGGCTTCAGCAGTACAAGAACTGAGAACTTCCAGATGTTCAAGCTGGTTTTAGAAAAGGCTGAAGAACCAGAGATCAAATTGCCGATATCTGGTGGATCATTGAAAAAGCAAGAGAGTTCCAGAAAAACATCTATTTCTGCTTTATTGACTATGCCAAAGTCTTTGACTGTGTGGATCACAATAAACTGTGGAAAATTCTGAAAAAAATGGGAATACCAGACCACCTGACCTGACTCTTGAGAAACCTGTATGCAGGTCAGGAAGCAACAGTTAGAACTGGACATGGAACAACAGACAGTTCCAAATAGGAAAAGGAGTATGTCAAGGCTGTATATTGTTAACCTGCTTATTTAACTTACATGCTGAGTATATCATGAGAAACGCTGGACTGAAAGTAGCACAAGCTGGAATCAAGATTGCCGGGAGAAATATCAATAACCTTAGATATGCAGATGACACCACCCTTATGGCAAAGAGTGAAGAGAAACTGAAAATCCTCTTGATGAAAGTGAAAGAGGAGAGTGCAGAAAGTTGGCTTAAAGGTTAGCATTCAGAAAATTAAGATCATGGCATCTGGGCCATCACCTCATGGGAAACAGATGGGGAGAAAATAGAAATAGTGTCAGAGTTGTCTGTTTTTTTTTTTAACTCCAAAATCACTATGGCTGGTGACTGCAGCCATGAAATTAAAAGATGCTTACTCCTTAGAAGGAAACTTATGACCAACCTAGCCAGCGTATTAAAAAGCAGAGACATTATTTTGCCAACAAAGGTACATCTGGTTAAGGCTATCATTTTTCCAGTGGTCATGTATGGATGTGAGAGCTGGGCTATGACTAAAGCTGAGTGCCGAAAAATTGATGGTTTTGAACTACGGTGTTGGAGAAGACTCTTGAGAGTCCCTTGGACTGCAAGGAGATCCAACCAGTCCATCCTAAAGGAGATCGGTCCTGGGTGTTCATTGGAAGGACTGCTGCTGAAGCTGAAACTCCAATACTTTGGCCACCTCATGTGAAGAGTTGACTTGTTGGAAAAGACCCTGATGCTGGGAGGGATTGGGGGCAGGAGGAGAAGGGGTCGACAGAGGATGAGATGGCTGGATGGCATCACTGACTCGATGCACATGAGCTTGAGTAAAGTCCGGGAGTTTGTGATGGACAGAGAGGCCTGGTGTGCTGCAATTCATGGAGTTGCAAAGAGTCGGACACGACTGAGTGACTGAACTGAACTGAACTGTGCTCCTGTGATCAGATTGGCTAGTTTTCTGTGATTATGGTTTTAGTGTGTTTGACCTCTGATGCCCTCTTGCACCACCTACTGTCTTACTTGGGTTTCTCTTCCCTTGGACGTGAGGTAGCTCTTCATGGCTGCTGCAGCAAAGCGCAGCCGCTGCTCCTTACCTTGGAGGAGGCGTATCTTCTCATGGCCGCCCCTTGTGACCTTGAACATGGAGTAGCTCCTCTTGGCCCTCCTGCACCCGCGCAGCATCCGCTCCTTGGAGGTGGGGTTGTTCCTCTAGGCTGCCGCCCCTGACCTTGGGCATGGGGTAGGTCCTCTCGGGTGGGGCCCCAGACCTTCAGGGTGGGGTAGTTCCTCTTGGCAACCGCCCCTGACCTCGGAGGAGGGGTGGCTTCTCGCGGCCATGCTTCTGTGTGGTCTATCGGATCCGGCGCGCTTCTGCGCGGTCTGTTGCAGCCGTCTTAGTTAAATTCAAATTTCATATAAACAATAAAGATTGTCTTATAGTATAATATGTCCATAAACTATTTGGAACATAAGTATAATAAAAATGCAATGTTTATCTGAAATTCAAATTTAACTGATATTCTGTATTTTATCTAACAATACTTGTACAGACAACATCTTAATTATGAATGCCTTTAAGTCTTGTTCACCGATCGCTTAGAGAGAAACATAGATATGGGTTGATGATGAGTTTTTGGCCTCCCATTATTTTACTCCACTTAACTTGGATGATCCTAAAAAGATTCAGAGCATCATCAACTCATTCTTTAAGTGTGATACAGCATTGTTTTCTGAAAATAGATACATAATTTCAAATGCAGAAACTCTTCTTTGCTTAAAATCATCCAAAACCCAAAATTGCCTAAAGTAGAGTTCTTAATCTGGCACATAAAACCACTGACTGACTGTACCTTGCGTACACCACTCACTTTATTTCTCAGCTTTTCTTTTCATGATCCACCAGTTTCAGTTCTGTGAACTTGTTTTATATTTCCTTAACAGAACGTTTGACTGATGTTTTTCTATGACCTCTCAGTCTTAAATGTCCATCTCCTTTTAATGTACAATTCTTTCAACCTTCAAGAATTATATGTACAAACCTTGTGATCCATGTTCATCTGTTTTAGATATTTATTATACAATTATATTGTGAATGCTTTAAGATCAGGTGCCATATTTTCATATTATTTATATTCTCTAGAACATAGAATACAAATTCCTAGTTTTTAAACATTCAGTGAATGGATAATTAAATTTTTCTGCCCCTAGTCCTGCCAAGAGGGCTTCCCCAGTGTCTCAATAGTAAAGAAATAAAATGCTTTGCAGGAGATGTAGCCAGAGCCATGAATTCAATTCCTGGGTGGAGGAGAGCCCCTGAAGAAGGAAGTGGAAGCCCACTTCAGTATTCTTGCCTATAAAATTCCATAGACAGAAGAGCCTGGTGGGCTGCAGTTGTCCATGGGGTCACAAAGGAATCAGATATGACTTAGAGGCTAAACAACAGTAATCCTGCCAAGAAACATATGGCTACATCAAGAAACAGAAATCATTTTTCTTTCCATTACTTAATCTTATTTTTTTTTCAAGAGAGCATTTTTTCATGATTCAAAATGAAAGTAGAAGATATTATGATATATAGAACTGTTTAATTAGCATGCAAATTATTTTGATGACACAAGTTGCACTTTTTTGAAAAACAGAATAGAAAATATTTTCAGAATAACAGAAAACAAGAGAAACATCAATGTCACACATTCCTTATCACCTGTTCTATACTGTGCAATCAGGACTTTATCTGCTGAAATCCTTTCTAACTTTGTGGAGCATTTACCTTTAATGAACACTTTTTTGAGCATGCTAAATGAAGGCTTTGGCATATGGTGTGTAATTCAAAATGATCCATTTTCCCTTTCTAGTTTGTGAGTGTTTAAGCACACATCTCCCTGTCCTGATGTTAGGAAGCCAATAGCAAGTTTTTAATGGACTACACAGTTGTATGGATTTTTTTTTTAATCTTCTTGAACTAGCAAAAACAAGAATCTAATTAAATAGACCAGGAAATAAGTTACAGCTGTGATCCATCTATTAAAATGTCATGAGAGAACTGTACAACAAAAGAGGATAGAAAAAAATAACTTCTGTTTAATTTTTATAATGTTTTAGTAGAAAACAGAGAAAAGTAGAGAGAAACATCAATACAAAATATCAGGGAAAATAAGTAATAATATTTTGTTTATCATCTTAGTGATTTTTGTGTAAGTTAAAATTGAAGCTACTACAGTTAACTTTTTATGAATTACTTTTCCATTTAAGGAGAGAATAGAAAGAGAAAATGGCAGGAAGGGTGAAACTGTTCAAGACAGAAGATTTTTTTTTTTTCTTTTTGCTAGTTGGAAACATCAAAGACTAATTGGCACTAAATATTGATAAGAACTGAATAAGTAATTTGGCATGCAGTCTAAGATTTTTTTTTTTTTCTGCTTGGAGGTCAAGATCAGTGGAAATAAATGTAAAATTTAAAACTATTGAAATTATAGTATATATGGTTTATTATATGTTCAAAAAAGCAAAGCAGTTGACATATTATAGAAATATTGCATGAAACTAAATTTAGTATTTCATTTTCTAAATAGCTTTTGCTTTTTAGGGCAGTTTGAGTTCACAGAAAAACAGTGGGATGTCCAGAGAGTGCCTATATACTTTCTGCCCCTAGAAGTGCCCAGCCTATGCTACTGTCATCGTGTACCTGTTGTGTTACCCTTATTACAATTGATGAACCTACACTGGCATAACATTATCACTCAAAGTCCATAGTTCATATTAACATTCACTCTTGGTGTCCTATATACTCTACAGATTTTGATAAATGTATATGGCATGTATCAAAATATATTACATTGTGAAGAATAGTTTCACTGCCTTAAAAATCCTCTGTGCTCTAATTATTCCCTGTCTTCCCCCAACCCCTGGCAATCACTGAATTTTTTGCTGTCTTCATATTTTTCCATTTTATAGAATATCACATGACTGGAGTCATGTAGTATGTGGTCATCTCAGATTGACCTAGTGATACAATAAGTAATGGCTTAATAATACATTCCCTCCATGTCTTTTCATGACTTAACAGTTCATTTATTTTTAGTAATGAATAATATTCTATTATCTATATGTACAAAAGTTTATCTTTTTCCTTTACTATATGACATCTTGATTGCATCCAAGTCTTGGTAATCATGAATGAAACAGGTATAAACATCCATGTACAGGTTTTTGTGGGTACATACATCTTCACCTCCTTTAGATACATACAAAGAAGTATGATTGCTGGACCATATGGTAAAAAGTATTTTTAATTTTATAAGAAACAACCAAACTGACCAAAAATTGCAACTAACTGTTGAACAACCATCAGTGTGAGGATGCTGGCTGTCACCCACATCCAAAGACAAAGAATAAGCCACAGTGAGATGGTAGGAAGGGTGCAATCATGGTAAAACCAAATTGCATACCACCCAGTGGGTGACCCACAAACTGGAGAAAATGATACCAAAGAAGCGCTCCCACTATTGTGAAGGTTCTGGGGATCCCACAAAGGGACTGGGAATCCCCAGGGAATCTGATCTTGAAGGCCAGTGGGATTTGATAATAGGACTTCCATAGGAATGGGGGAAATAGATTCCAGTCTTGGAGGGTACAAACAAAATCTTGTGCACACTGAGACACAGAGGAAAGGAGCAGTAACCCAAAAGAGACTGAACCAAAGCTACTATCAAGTGTTGGAGAGTCTCCTGTGGAGGTGTGGGTCAGCAGGGATGGAGGCATGGCAGTAGCAGTCCAGGAAGGTCCCCCTTGGCATAAGCCCTCTTGGAAATTGCCAATAACCCTACCAGAGAGCCCTAGACTCCATGGTTGGATTGCCTCAGGTCAAACAACTACAAGGAGGGAATGCAACTCCACCCATCATCATATAATTAAATTACAGATTTACTGAGCAAGGCCCTACCTACCAGAGCAAAACCCAGTTTTCCCACTGCCAGTCTCTCCCATCAGGAAGCTTACACAGGCCTCTTAGCTTCCTCCATCAGAGGAAAGCAGCTAAAACAAAACCATATTATAGAAAGTTAATTAGGATGAAAAGCAGAAACTTATGTCCCAGAATAAGGACAAGATAAAACCCCAGAAAAAACAACTAAATGAAGTGGATATCAGCAATCTTCCAGAAAAAGAATTCAGGATAATAATAATGAAGACGATCTAGGAGCTCAGGACAGCTATGGAGAAGATACAAAAATTATTTACCAAGGACCTAGATGAACTAAAGAACAAACAAAGATGAAAAATACACTAGAAGGAATTGATAGCAGAATTATTGAGGCAGAGGAATGCATAAATGACCTGGAGTACAGAATGGTGGAAAACATTGCCACAGAACAGAATATAGAAAAAAGAATGAAAAGAAATGAAGACAGCCTAAGAGACTTCTGGGCCAATATTTAAAAAAAAAAAAATGCTTTATAGGGATCCCAAAAAGAGAAAAGAAAGAGAAAGGACCTGAGAAATTATTTGAAGAGATAATAGCTGAAAACCTACCTAACATGGGAAAGGAAATAGTTAACAAAGTCCAGGATGTCTAGAGAGTCCCAGGCAGGATAAACCCAAGGAGGAGCACACTGAGATGCATACTACTCAAACTGAGAAAAATTAAACAGAGATAAAATTTTAAAAGCAACAGGGGAAAAACATGACAGCACACAAGGGAACTCCCATCAGGTTGTCAATTGACTTCTCAACAGAAACTCTACAAGCCAGAAGGGAACGATACAGTATATTTAAAGTGATGAAAAAGAAGAACCTACAACAAAGAATACTCTACCCAGCAAGACTCTCCTTCAGATTTGATGGAGAAATCAAAAGCTTTCCAGACAAGCAAAAGTTAAGAGGATTCAGCACCACTAAATCAACTTTACAGCAAATGCTAGTCGAAATTCCCTAGGTAGGAAACATAAGAGAAGGAAAAGACCTTCATAAAATAAACAGAAAGCCATTAAGAAAATGATAATGAGATCATGACCTGGATAACCATGATGGGTTAATGGCCCAGATAACCACAATAGTGTGATCACTCACCAGAGCCAGACATCCTGGAGTGTGAAGTAAAGTGGGCCCTAGAAGCATCATTATGGACAAACCTAGTAGAAATCAAGGAATTCCACCTGAGGAAGATCCTAAAAGATGCTGCTGCCAAAATGCTGCATTCAATATGCAGCAAATTTGAAAAACTCAGCAGTGGCCACAGGACTAGAAAAGGTCAATTTTAATTCCAATTCCAAAGAAGAGCAACACCAAAGATTGTTCAAACTACAGTGCAATGCAGTTCAGTTCAGTTCAGTCCCATAGTCATGATCGACTCTTTGTGACCCCATGGATGGCAGCACTCCAGGCTTCCAGTCCATCACCAACTCCTGGAGTTTACTCAAACTCATGCCCATTGAGTCAGTGATGCCATCCAACCATCTCATCCTCTGTAGTCTCCTTCTCCTCCCACCTTCAATCTTTCTCAGCATCAGGGTCTTTTCAAATAAGTCAATTCTTCACATCAGGTGGACAAAGTATTGGAGTTTCAGCTTCAACATCAGTCCTACCAATGAATATTCAAGACTGATTTCCTTTAGGATTGACTGGTTGGATCTCCTTGCAGTCAAGGGACTTTCAAGAGTCTTCTCCAACACCACACAGTTCAAAAGCATAAATTCTTTGGTGCTCAGCTTTCATTATAGTCCAACTCTCATACCCATATATGACTACTGAAAAAACCATAGCCTTGACTAGATGGACCTTTGTTGGCAAAGTAATGTTTCTGCTTTTTAATATGCTGTCTAGGTTGGTCATAACTTTTGTTCTAAGAAGAATAAAGCTTTTAATTTCAGGGCTACAGTCACTATCTGCAGTGATTTTGGAGCCCCCCACCTCCAAAAAAAAAGGTCTCTCTTGTTTCCACTGTTTCTCCATCTATTTGCCATGAAGTGATGGGACCAGATGTCATGGTCTTAGTTTTTTGAATGTTGAGTTTTAAGCCAACTTTTTCACTCTCCTCAAGAGACTCTTTAGTTCTTCTTTGCTTTCTCCCATAAGGGTGGTGTCATCAGGATATCTGAGGTTATTGATATTTCTCCCGGCAATCTTGATTCCAGCTTGTATTTCATCCAGCCCAGTGGTTCTCATGATGTACTTGGCATATAAGTTAAATAAACAAGGTGACAATATACAGCCTTGGCATACTCCTTTCCCTATTTGGAACTAGTCTTTTGTTCCATGTCCAGTTTTAACTGTTGCTTCCTTACCTGCATACAGATTTCTCAAGGGGCACAATTGCACTCATTTCATGTGCTAGCAAATTAATGCTCAAAATCCTTCGAGCTAGGCTTCAACAACATGTGAACCAAGAACTTCCAGATATATACGCTTGATTTGGAAAAGGCAGAGGAACCAGAGATCAAACTGCCAACATCGGCTGGATCATAGAAAGAGGTAGAGAATTAAAAAAAAAAAAAGCAACTACTTTTGCTTTATTGACTACACTAAAGACTTCGACTGCATAGATTACAACAAACTGTTGAAAATTCTTAAATATTTGGGAATACCAGACCACCCTCCTGCCTCCTGAAAAATCTGTTGCAGGTCAAGAAGCAACAGTTAGAACCAGACATAGAACAACAGTAAAGTTAATGAAAATTGCTCAGTTGTGTCCAACTCTTTGTGACCCATGGGCATTTCTCCGTGGAATTCTCCAGGCCAGAATAATGAAGTGGGCAGCCTTTCCCTTCTCCAGGGGATCTTCCCAACCCAGGAATTTAACTGGGGGTCTCCTGCATTGCAGGCAGATTTTTTTTCCCAACTGATCTACCAGGGAAGCCCATAAAACAACAGATAGTTTCCTTATTGGAAAATGAGTGCGTAAAGCCTGTAAATTGTCACCCTGCTTGTTTAACTTATAAGCAGAGTACATCATGTGAAATGCTGCACTGGATGAAGTGCAAGTGGAATCAAGATTGCTGGGAGAAATATCAATAACATCACATATGTAGATGACACCACCCTTATGACAGAAAGTGAAGAGAAATTAAAGAGCCTCTTGATGAAGGTGAAAGAGGAGAGTGAAAAGGCTGGCTTAAAACCCAACATTCAAAAAATGTGCATCATGACATCTGCTCCTATCACTTCATGTCGAATAGATGGGGAAACAATGAATAGAGGGACTGACATTATTTTCTTGGGTTCCAAGATCACTGTGGATGGTGTCTGCTACAGCCATGAAATTAAAAGACACCTGCTCCTTGGAAGAAAAACACTGAGAAGCCTAGAAAGCATATTAAAAAGCAGAGACATTAGTTTTCCTACAAAGATCTGTATAGTCAAAGCGATGGTTTTTCCAGTAGTCTTGTATGGATGTGAGAGTTGGACAATAAAAAAAAAAAAAAAAAAAAGCTGAGCGCCAAAGAATTGATGCCTTCAAACTGTGGTGCTGGAGAAGACTTGAGAATCCCTTGGAATGCAGAGATTAAGTCAGTCAATCCTAAAGGAAATCAATCCTGAATATTCATTGGTGGGACTGATGCTGAAGCTGAAACTCCAATATTTTGCCATCTGATGCAAAGAATTGACTCATTGGGAAAGACCCTGATGCTTGAAAAGACTGAAAGTAGGAGGAGAAAGGGAGATGAGATGTTTGGATGGTATTACCAACTTAATGGTTTGAGTCTGAGCAAATTCCAGGAGATGGTGAGGACAGGGAAGCCTGGTGTGCTGCAGTATAGGATCGCAAAGAGTCAAACACAACCAAGTGATGAAATTGAACTGAACTGAAGATTGGAACTATGAGTGAGAAACAGAAGAAAAATAAAGAGAAACACACTACCAAAAACATCAAATACTGGAAGTTTAATACAAAATAAATAAATTATACATTTTTAAGTAATTCATCTAAACTTAAAATGCAATCAGGAAATAAGAAACTATAAAGAAAACTTTTGCAATCCGTGCACTACATGCACTAGAGAGGACGTGTGTGTGTGTGTGTGTGTGTGTGTGTGTGTGTGTGTGTGTGTGTTTCTAACATTCTCATTTCCAACCTGGTGCAACATTAAGTAAAATTTTCTTATGAAGATTTTTCAGAACCATGCAATTAGCTTGTGTAGTTTATGTTGATGAAATCAAAAAAGTTTCCTCTATGTCTTTTATTTTTTATCAAGAAATATGAAGCAAACTTTATATGAAGAGCAGAACTTGTGCTTTTAATTTCTCTTGCAGAAGATACATAAAAAAAAAAAAAAAACTTTTCCTTAAGCACCAAAGTAAAAACTGGTAAATTTTCTCTTATAATTTTTCTCTATAGGAAGTTTTAGTTATTGGAAGCTATACTTTCTAATTCTCTGGATTAGTTTCTTGTTTCTGGAAATTCTCTACTTGGTGAGGTCTCAGACTCTACCTCCAGAACCATTTCATCTCTCATGGCCATAAATAGGAAACTCAAGGACTCTAGAGTCTAGAGAAACTTTAAAGCAAAATCCAACTTTGTCCTCACTTACCTCCCTATATCTGCTTTCCATTTGTTTTGGGGGACCTACGAAGTTCTTACATTCATGCAATATTAACTGTCTTATCTAGCAAATGATTATTTCAATTGTAGGTGCTGTTAGGGGAATTTAATATGTCATCTTGCTGGAAATGGAAATCCTTCTTATTTATCTTTATAGCATCATAATCTTCAATTATGATGTCTACTTCTTGTTTCAGTTGTTACTAGCTTTGCCCAAGCCCTATGCAATGAAGTTACCAACCTATATATTTAATGCACTATAATACCAGAAATTAGACCCATCCCTTGTACTTACCAATACAATATATTTTGTTCACTGATTAAATAGAGATAGTGAAATATTCTAGTGAAATATTCTTAATTAGAGTTGATTTTAACTGCTACATTAAAAAGTATGCCAGAATCATTTATTTATTTAATTTTGTATATTCCCACTGCTTTTATTTTATTTTTTAAAAATTATTTATTTATCTTACTTTACAACATTGTATTGGCTTTGCCATACATTGATTTGAATCTGCCATGGGTGTACATGTGTTCCGCATCCTGGAACCCCCTTCATTTAATTTATTCATGTATTGTCAAAATTATATTCTTTTTAAGTTTTACTATGCAAAATATTCCTGGGATGAAAATTACAGTTTGTAATGATTTTTTAATATTTTATTAGTTCATCAGGTATTTTCCTATAAGTACAATTATCAAGTCAAAATACCTGAACTCATTTTTGAAGCTCTTTATATGCATTATAAATTTGCATTTCAGAAATAATTGCAACTCCTACTAACAATGCTTGTGTGTGTGACAGATGTAGTAATATCTGTTTCATCATTTGCTTATCAGCATTTTATAATTTGCTATGTAAATCTTATGTGTAGTAGCAAAGGCTTCTTTAAGAGGGAAAGGTTCAAAAAATGGTAATGAGGAAAATATTTCCCCAAATTTGAAAACAGAAAACACACAAGGTGTTATAATTTACACACTTAAAGAATAATTTCTCTGCATTCATCATTTTAGGAATTGTTGGAGAAGTATTTTAAGAAGTAAAGTGAAATAAAGGGAATTATTATTTACAAAATAATAGCACTTAATATTATTGAAAACTTACTATGTTTGATGTGCTTTTCATTTATTCCTGATTGAAATCCCACTCCTTTAAAATGTTGGGATAAAGGGTCCTTCCCACACTTAATATTTCCTTCTTGATCTCTCTTACTCTTTTGTCACCAGGGATGATGGAGTGACTTTTCTGTTTGATAAAGGTTGTCATATCTACGTTGGACAATTCTTTCTTTAGATGAGGTCCTACCACCTTGCAGAATATGATCTGCTGTGTTTCTTGCTGTATGCTTTATAACGTCAAGCATGTATGATAGTCTCTCTAATCCTGACAGATTTGGGTTTCATGTGAGTAGGTCCAACCACTTGCTCATGGACCCAAATCAAAATTGTGAAGATAAGTTTTATCAAAAATAAAAGAGGTATTTTTGTTTTCATATGTTGACTTCCTTTCTTTCTCTACTGATTGAGAATTCAGGTGAGACAGCGCATGTTATTTACTGGGCTCTTCTTACACCACCAAAAGTAAGTTTTAATTTTGGTCTTCAGTTCAGTTCAGTCACACAGTGGTCTCTGACTCTTTGCAACCCCATGGACTGCAGAACAGGCTCCCCTGTCCATCAGCAACTCCCAGAGCCCACTCAAACTCATGTCCATTGCACTGGTGATGCCATCCAACCATCTCATCCTCTGTTGTCCCCTTCTCCTCCTGCCTTCAGTGTTGCCCAGCATCAGGGTATTTTCCAATGAGTAGGTTCTTTGCATCATGTGGCCAAAGTATTGGAAATTCAGCTTCAGCATCAGTCCTTCCAATGAATATTCCGGGTTTATTTCTTTTAGGATGGACTGGTTGGATCTCCTTGCAGTCCAAGGGACTCTCAAGAGTCTTCTCCAATACCACAGTTTAAAAGCAGCCATTCTTTGGCACTCAGCTTTCTTTATAGTCCAACTCTATATCCATGCATGACTACTGGAAAAACCACAGCTTTGACTAGATGGACCTTTGTTGATAAAGTAATGTCTGTGCTTTTTAATATGCTGTCTAGATTGGTCATAACTTTTCTTCCAAGAAGGAAGCATCTTTTAATTCCATGGCTGCAGTTACCACCTGCAGTGATTTTGGAGCCCAAATAAATAGTCTCTCACTGTTTCCATTGTTTCCCCATCTATTTGCCATGAAGTGATAGGACCAGATGCCATGATCTTAGTTTTCAGAATTTTGGCCTTGTTTCTGAATTTTGTCTTTATTCGATAGTTAAAAAACACCCTACCTTATTATGGCTTAACCCTTGAGAGAGCAGGTAATTGGTGAACCAAACATTGCATTAAAGTTCTTTCTAATCAGAAAGACTATGCTTGTAACAAGCTTGCTATGCTTTCTCTTATTAAAAATATAATTTAATGAGCAAAGTAAGACTGTACAGTTAATTGGAATGATCATAGTGGCCTCGAATCATGGCTATTTTCAGGCTTTGGGGACTAAAAATCTTATTCAGCATAGAAACATTAGAGTATATTTAACATATTACAAATTATTGACATTTATTAAACTTGCTATTGCATATTTAAAGAGAAATACACATTTTTAACCATTAACCTTTAAAGCAGCTTCTATGATACAGGTCAGATAAGAAAAGTGACAGCACTCAGTAAATTCTTGTGTTTGCTTGTTTTGCTTTGATCAAAAAGGAAATTTCCTTTATTGTAGAGAGCAAATATGTATTCTTTATTAAACTGTTCAGTACATTGGGAAATTAACTCCTCTTAATGAGTAGTGTGAACATGCTTATTATTCATGGAAATATTTACTATAATGTAATATGCCAAATATTTCTATAATATCTACTCATCTATTTAATTATGCATATAGATACAAAAGAGAGGCCTCCAGGCTCTAACAGCTCAAAAATTCTATATATCTTTAATTCTATACATCTATACATCGTTATACACCTCAGACTTAACCTGAATACAATTTTATTTCTGCTTTTAAAATGTCTTTCTTCAATAGGCAGTCTTCCTTGACCTACAGAAGGCATTCCTTGGAAGATATGCCTTTACTACATAAGGTTAATATACATATATACATATGTATATATATATGTTTAATACCTTATTCAACAAAACACTGACATTAGTACATGTAACTTGAGGGGTTATTATTTTAAAATTTGATTTTAGCTATAACTTAGTTACTATTTTTCCTACTCTTAATTAAGTAATCCTCTTATAACTCCTTAATTACAAAATAAATTTGTGAACAGGACAATGCTTGGTCTTTTCACTTTATTTTAAGGTAAACATTATCTCTGGCATATTTCTGACAAATTATGCTATAAAAATATTATATGTGGCTCAACGATACATCTTGTTAGACTCAATTTTATAACTTCTGCTGAAGACTTTTCTTTGGAAGGTATTTGCATACCATGTACATCCTTAATGTTAAAAAAATGTAAAATAATTTTCACAGCTTCGTACAACTTCATGAAGAAGTCTGATGTAGCAGCAAATATGTGGACTCTGTAGTCAGGAATATTTAAGCTCAATTTTCACATTTATTAGATGTGTGATCACAGAAAAAAAAAAGTTTAATTTTGCTCATCTGCAGTTTTATTGTTCTTAGAGTGGTGTTAATTATAACTACTTTGCAAAACTGTTGAAAAGATTTTTAGACACTCTGTTTTAAATGTTTGGCATTTAGCTATTATTCAATACATTTAAGCTATTGTATTCATAAATTCTTACTATGAAATAATATAAATATATTCTTTAAAGGTCTTGAGATATCATATACTCAGTACCTCTAGGCAGGCATGTGTCTGCCTAGGCAGAAGGAAGTGACAGACAGGCTCTCTGGCACCTCAGTTTTCTTTCTTCATTAATCCAAAGTCCTGGTGTATGCTGTATGATTGGTGTATGGTGTATATGCTGGTGTATGATTGTACTTATCTCTGAGGTACTGAAGTTTTTCTCTGAAAGGAATGATGTTTACATCATTTAGATGAGTGCCTTGAGGTTCCTTAAATTGATCAAATCTTCTTCTTTTGTGTTCTCTTTACTAACAATATTAGACAATTTTCCACTTGACAATGATTTACACATCTTGGTGTTTCCTATTTCCTGCTGCTGGTGATTATACACCCCAAGGCACTTATACATGGTTTACTCCAGGGTCAGAATATACATAGTGACAACAGATATAGTCTTGCAAATGGAAATAGGCTAAGACCCGAGGGGCGGGGCAGGGATTTTTTTTTTTTTTTCTGACACATTGAAGTGCTACAATTGTATGTTATCCAGTAAGAAATTATAGAGAAATGAAATGATCCACCTCTGAGTTATCTGAAACTTCTCTTGGTGTAAAAAGTCATACTACATCTGCAATAGCTTAGCTATAAAGCTTTCTTCAGTGTCTTTTTAATATCTAGACTTGCTAGCATTCAGAGATGTGATATGATGTGTTTAACACTTTCTTCTGATTTCTGCTTGTATAAACATTGACTACATTGAAGTTAATAATAAATAATGCATTGACATTCAGTTATATATTTAAATTATTCTTGTTCCCCTTATTTCTCACCTGTTGTTTAAATTGTCTGTTATCATTGATTCTCATTCTTCAGTTTCACATGCAATTCAGTGTCACAGATGTCATCATTTGCTTGATTTCTAAAGTTCTTTCATTACAAAATATTATAAATTATTTATGTTTTAAGAGATAAATAATATGATATTACCTCCAAAATGAAAATGACTCTATATTGTTATTTTTAAATCTATGGGTTGGGTCTACTTTTAATTTTAGTGAGTTAGATTTATTATCACTTTCTTAAAATTATTTTTAAATGTTTAATTGATATAAAGTTTGTAAAATATGTGCAAGGCACAGAGAATAGATGCAGATTATGAAATAGTAGAATATAACTATTAGCCTTGAAGTCTCTTGCAAATACCACCCATTTTTCTTCCCTCTATTCAAGAGCACAGATTTATACTCTCCATTCCTTATTTCTCTAGCTGTATAATGGAAACAAAACAGTACTTAATTCTTTGGGCCACTATAAGGATTAAATGAGATAATATATAAATTATTTAATATTTCAAGTGCTATTAAGTATTGATGATCATGATGGTGTTTTCTGGATCATATATACAAGAAGATAAATATTTTGAAGTGGAATTTCTATTTGTAATATATGATTTATATTTGAAGTAGAATCTCTATTTATGATATATTATATACAAAATAAAATAAATAAAATATTGCGACTAGTCTTCTGTTATATAGTCTACCTTCTACTCACAGGGCTGTCATTTCATAGACCCTTTCTGTGTAAAATCTATGAGGCAACTAATTTCTTCCCTCTGAAATAGAAAAATAATGAATACTTCTGAAGTAGCAAATAATGAATATGCTTCTTGTCCTTAAGAGATTGATATATTCCTCTTTTTATATATTCCCCTTTTCCATTTGTGGGAAATAATTAAAATTAGAGAAAGCACCTCGGAGCTGGAGATGAAAGCCACACATTGAAGGTGTTAGAATAACTTTACTAGCTCCGCTCCAACATTTGAGAGAAACACACTTTCCCCTTATTTCAGGAACTACTTTGGGGGCTCTTATGTTTTCAGCATATCATTGTGTAGCTTGATAAATCAATATGAAGTTGACAAAAAGGTAAAACAGTCAGGTCTTGTTTTCAGATGTTTAAGTAGGATTTGATGGCACAGTCAGCAGCAGCACTACAGCCCTGTCTGGACTGGCTATGCAAAACAGCGGGAATAAAATCCTGCTAAATTGGCAGATCTTCTGGGAGTAGAGCGATGTAAAACCTTTGATTAGTAGGAGAGATAATCAGAGATACAACCCTGAACCAGTCAATGAGCATTGAAGGAAGATTGGAGATGGCAGAATAGGAGGGTGCAAAGTTCATCTCTCTTCACAAGTACATCAAGGAAACGTTATAAGTGCTACACAGCACCTTCCCAGTAGTCATCTACGTTATACTTAGTTGTGTATATATGTCAATGCTACTTTCTCAGTCCACCTCAACCTCCCCTTCCCCTATGTCCACAAGGGAGCTGAGTCCAATGCTCTGTGATTACCTAAGTCAGGGGGAGGGGAGGCAGACTCAAAAGAGAGGGGACATATACATATATATGGCTGGTTCTTGTTGTACAGAAGAAATGAACACAACATTCTAAAGTAATTAGACTCCAGTAAAAAAAAAAAAAAAAAGAATATGTTTACAAATGGAACAGTTCTCACAGAGCACCTGCTGAACATTAACAGAAGACTTTGGACATCTAGAAGGACAAGAAAAATTCCCTCGTAATCAAGTAAGACAAAAGAAAGAAAAAAAGAAAAGAGGAATTAAAAAAGAAGAAGAAGAAGAAGAAGAAGAAGAAGAAGACTAGAATCCTTGTGGGAAACTGAAGGTGAGAAGAGGGTCCCACATTCAGAAAAACACCCTCATGGTGAGGAAATCAGCTGAGACAAAAAGGGACCTTTAGGAGATCGAAGGAGAATGCAGTGGACAGCCTATGGAAGGCAGTACAAATCAAGAACTGTACACATAGTCTGTGTGGCAGCCCTGAAACAACCTGGCCTGAATTGTGTGTCTTCTATTGAAGAGGGGGTGATGGAAAATGGGGTTTTGAGCATGGATCCAGGTAGGGGACAGCTTTTGGTTGCAAAAGACAACCTGAAGTGACAGGGATAAGTAACTCCACAACTGAGAAATTTTGCAGAAAAAATCCCAGGATACAGCAGAAGCAAGGCATCACTGTTGAGTGGTGTGCAAGGAGTAGGACTGTCATTGCAATTCCCATTCACCACCCATTTGAGAAAGTTCACGCACCCCTCAAGCCAAAACCACCTCCATTGCATAGACTCCAGGTCCTGAAAGCCGCCCATGCCAAAGCCTCCTTGGGAATCAGTCTGGGCACCCCTGTTTGAAATGGGAATCCAGCAATGCTGGCAAAGGCTAAATGCTAAAGCGTGAGGTTAGGAGAGTGGGTCAAGCGAGAGGAATGTTGTTGGCTGCAAGGATACAACAGAGGGGACAAGAGTGAGGTGTACCATGGGCAGGATTGCCCGTAGTGGGACTGTGGTCTGCCTAGGAAACAGGAAATTTTGTTAAGAAGTTCAGAGGAGGTGGGGGCCACTACCACCCCCACACACCAGCCCCTGCCTCCACAGCCACTGGGAAGGATTCCCACCAGACCAAGTGTGCCCCAGTCTATTGCAATCGCCACAGGCACTTTGCACACATCCCAGGTGTGGCTGTCATACCCCTCTCCAGCTGAGTGAGTGCATTCCCCAATCAGTTGCTGTTTTGTTCCCTTTCACCTGGGTGGTGAACAGACACGTGAAAGTGGCACATATGCAGGGGTGGAGCCAAAACCAAGTCTGAGCTTCAGGTACTGTGTGTCTAAGAAAGAGAAATGGAAATCTCTCCATGCAGCTGCACTAGCAGCAGACAAAATCCCCTCAATCAGTTTGGTAAATCCTGAGTCTGTGGGATAACTTAATAGACAACAAGTGTTCCCACAACTCAGACCAATCGAGTTACAGCAGCTGTGGACTTTGGGAACAAACACATGAGTGAGTTGGGCCAGGCCAGACTCTGGGTTGCCCCCACAGTGCCCAAGACTGGTCCAGAGACTTACCTAGGTGTCTCGAAAGGCCTACTGGGGAGGCAGGGCTTGGCTGTGGCTCACTGTGTTAGTACAGATGCTGACAGTAACAAATCCGGGAAAATAGTTTCATTACTATTATTCTTTTTTTTTGTTTGGTTTTCTTCATTATTGTTTTTACTTTTTACCTTTTTTTCTTTTTTAATGTTTTAACTGTAATTCCTGCTATCCTTTCCTTCTTTTTGTTCTTTCTTATTGTTTTTGTGTGTTTTTTTTTATCTTTGCTTTTTTTAGTTTGTTTTCTGTTTTTGCTTTACTGTTTATTTTTTAATTATGTCTTTATTGATTTTTCATTTTTATATTTTTTGTTAGCTTGCTTATTTTTCTTTCTTTTTTGTCCATTTCTTTATTTCTGTTTGTTTCATTTCATTTTGTTTTCATCATTTGTCTTGGGTTTAGTTTTACTGCTTTCTTTTTTTTGTGTGCTATTGTTGTCATTACTGTTTGTTTTTGTTTCTGCTATCTGTCTTGGGTTTTGTTTCTCTATTTTTTTTTTTTTTTCCTTTTCCCCCTCTATAAGCTGCGTGGCTTGTAAGCTCTTGGTTCCCTGGCCTGGGCATCTGGTGTGAGAGCACCAAGTCAAGGATACTGGACTGCCAGAGATTACCTAGACCCAAGGAATATCACTTGGTGTGCACTCTCGCAGAGGTATTCATCCTGACACCAAGATCTGGTTCCACTCAACTGCCAACAGAATCCAGTGGGCCAACTCAGGCCAAACAAACCAGCATGACAGGAAAACCATCATGCTTATCAGCAGATGGGCTGCCTAAAATCTTACTAAACTCACAGAGATGCCAAAATATATCACCTGATGTGACCCTATCCATCAGAAGGAAAACTCAGCTCCACCCTCCAGAGTGCAGGCACCAGTCCCTCCCAGCAAGAAGCCTAAACAAGTCCCTGAACCAACCTCACCAACCAGAGAAAAGTAAACAGAAGCAAGAGAACTATAGTCCTGCAGCCTGCAGAAAGGAGATCTCAAACACAATAAGTTAGGTAAAATGAGATGATAAATATGTTGCAGACAAAGAAGTAAGGTGAAAACCCACAAGACCAAATAAATGAAGAACATATGGCCAATCTACCTTAAAAAGAATCAGAGTAATGATAGAAAACATGATCCATGATCTTGGAAATAAAATGGAAGCATGGATAGAGTAGCTAAAAGAAATGTTTAAAAAGGACTTAGGAGAACTAAAGAAAAACCAGTGAGTAACAACACAATTACTAAAAAGATATACACTATAGGAAGTCAATAGAAGAAATAACTGAGGCAGAAAAATGGATAAGTGAGCTATAACATAAAATGATAGAAATAATTAAAATAGAACATAATAAAGAAAAAAAAAGATGAAAACAAATGAGTACAGTCTCAGAGACCTCAGAGATAGCATTTAACACATCAACATTTAAATTAGAGGAGTCTCAGAAAAACAAGAGAAACAGAAAGGGTCTGAGAAAATATTTGAAGACAGTATAGTTGAAAACTTCCCTAAAGTAGAAAAGGAAATGCTCAACCAAGTCCAGGAAGCACAGAGTTCCATACAGAACAAAGCCAAGGAGAAATATGCCAAAATGTGCATTAATTAACAAAAATTAAATGCAAAGAAAAAGTATCAGATGAAGCAAGGGAGAATTAACAAATAACATGCAAGAGAATCCCTATAAGGTATTAACTGCTTTTTCAGCAGAAACTCTGCAGACTGGAGGGAGTGGCAGAATATATCTGAAGTGATAAAAGGGAAAAACCTACAACCAAGATTACTCTACCTAGCAAGGATCTCATTCAGATTTGATAGAGAAATCAATAGCTTTACAGAGAAGCAAAAGCTAAGAAAATCCAGCATCGTCAAACCATCTTTACAGAAAAACTGCTAAATGAACTTCTCTAGGCAGGAAACAAAAGAGAAGAAAATGACTGACAAAAACAAACCCCAAACAATTATGAAAATGGTAGTAGGAACATACATATCTATAATTAAATTGAATGTAAATTGATTAAATATTCCAACCAAAAGAAAAAACTTACAGAATGGATATAAAAATATTATACACACAGACACACACACACACATACTATCCATGAAGACCCACTTAAGATCTAAGGACACTAAAATTGAAAGTGAGGGGATGAAAAAGATGTTTCATGTAAATGTAAATCAAAAGATAACTGGAGTAGCAATACTCATATCAGAAAAAATAGACTTTAAAATACAGACTATTAAAAGGGAGAGTAAATGATTACTACATAATGATCAAGGGATAAATCCAAGAAGATATAATAATTATAAATATTTATGCACCAAACATAGGAGCAGATAAATATATAATGTAACTACTAAAATCCATAAAATGGGAAAGTGACACTAACACAGTGATAGTGGGGGAATTTAACACCCCACTTACACCAATGGATAAATCATTCAGACAGAAAGTTAATAAAGAAATACAATCCTAAATGACACATTATATCAGATAGAGTTGATTGATATTTATATAACATTCCATCTAAAAGCTCTGAATACACTTTTTTCTCAAGGGCACACAGAACATTCTCCAGGATAGATCACATCTTGGGTCACAAATCAAGCCTTGATAAAGTTTTAAAAAATTGAAATTGCTCAAGCGTCTTTTCCAACCACAAGGCTATGAAATTATAAATCAATCCAAAGAAGGAAAAAAATGTAAAAAATCACAAACACATGGAGGCCAAACAGTACGCTATGAAATAACCAAGAGATCATTGAGTAAATACAAAAGAAAATCAGAAAATACCTAGAGATAAATGACAACAAAGTGTGATGACTCAAAACACATGGGATGCATCAAAAACAAGAGGGGAGTTTATGGGAAGAGAATCTTACCCCTAAAAACAAGGAACATCTCAATTAGCCTATAGAAACCAGAGAAAGTAGAACAAAATGACCAAAATTAGTAGAGGAAATCATCAAGATCAGAGGAGAAATATGTAAAATGGAGATGAAAAAACAGTAGCAAAGATCAAGGAAACTAAAAGCTGGTTTGTTAAGAAGATATGCAAATTTGATAAACTTTTAGCCACATTCATCAAGAAAAAAAGGGAATGGACTCAAATCAATAAAATTAGAAATGAAAAAGAAATCACTATGATACCACAGAGACACAAAGAATCACAAGAGACTACAACAAGCAATTATACTCCAATAAAATGAACAACCTGAAAGAAATGGAGAAATTCTTAGAAGAGTACAACCTTCAAAGACTGAATCAGAAAGAAATACAAAACATGGACAGACCAAACACAAGCAATGAAATTGAAACTGTGATTAAAAATCTTCCAACATAGAAAAGAAAAGGACTAGATGGCTTCATAAATGAGTTCAGTCAAGCACTTAGGGAAAAGCTAACATTTATCCTTCATAAACTATTCCAAAAATTGCAGAGGGAGGAACACTTCTAAATTTGTTCTATGACACCACCACAACCCATACAAAGGATCATACACCATGATCAAGTGGGACTTATCCCAGGGATGCAATGATTCTTCAATGTACACAAACCCATCAATGTGATGCTCCATATTAACAAATTGAAGAATAAAAATCCTATGATCATCTCAAAAGATGCAGAAAAAGTTTTGACAAAATTCAGCACTCATTTATCAAAAAATCTCTTCAGAAATTGGGCATAGAGGAAACTTACTTCAACATAAAGGCCATATATGACAACCTCACAGCAAACATTATTCTCAATGGTAAACAAATGAAAACATTTTAACTAAGATCAGGAACAGACAAGGATGTCCATTCTTGCCACTATTATTCAGCATAGTTTTGAAAGTCCTAACAATTGCAGTCAGATTAAAAATAATAATAATAATAATAATAATAATAATAATAAAACTAATTCATATAGGACTAGAAGAAATAAAATTATCACTGTTTGCAAGATTACTTGATACTACACATAGAAATTCCTAAAAATGCCACAAGAAACCTAGAGTTAACAATGAATTAATAAACTTACAGGATACAAAATAAATACACAGAATTTCTTGCATTCCTATACACTAACAATGACAGATTAGAAAGAGCAGTTTAGGAAAAATCACCTTTACCATTGTAACAAAAAGAATAAAATATCTAAGATAATAAAATACCCACCTAAGGAGGCAAAAGATCTGTTCACAAAAAACTATAAAATAGTGATGAAAGAAATCAATGATGGCACAGAGAGATATACACATTCTTGGGTTGGAAGAGTCAATATTGTGAAATGAATATACCACCCATAGTAATCTACTAGATTCAGAGCAATCCCTATTCAAGCAATATCAACAATTTTCATAGAATTAGGACAAGAAATTTTATAGTTTGTATGGAAACAGAAAAAATCCTAAATAGCCAAATAAATCTTAAGAAAGAAAAACAGAGTTGGGGAATGAGGCTTCCTGACTTCAGACTAACTACAAAGCTACAGTAATCAAAACACTATTGTACTGCTACAAAAATAGAAATATAGATCAATGGAGCAGGGAAAAAAAAAAAATCCCCCAAATAAGCCTACTTACCTAATGTCACTGAATCTATAACAAAGGAGGCAGGCAAATACAGAAGAGAAAAGACAGTCTTTTCAGTAAGTACTGGTGGGGAAACTGGACAGCTATATGTAAAAGAATGAAATAGAAAACACCCTAGTATCATACACAAAAGTAAATTCAAAATAGATTAAAGACCTAGTGTAAGGCCAGACAGTCTGTGAGGAAAACATATGCATAACTCTCTTTGACATAAATCATCATATCATTTTTTTGACTCACATCCTAGAGTGAAAAAAAAAATCAACCTAATTAAACTTAAAAGCTTTTGAACAGTAAAGGAAACCATAAGCAAGAAAAAGAGAAATGAGAGAAAATGAGAGAATGAGAATGAGAGAAAATATTTGCAAATGAAGTAAGTGACAAAGTATTAATCTCTCTCCAAAATACATAAACAACTCATGCAGCTCATATTCAAAAATTAAACCACCCAATCAATAAATGAGTGAAGGAGCAAAATAGACATTTGTACAACAAAGACACACAGATGACCAACAAACCCATGAAAAGATGCTCAGTATCACTAATTATTAGAGAAATGCAAATCAAAAGTACATTGAAGTAACACCTCACACCAGACAGAAAGTCCATCAACAAAAAAATCTACAAACAATATATGCTGGAGAAGATGTGGATAAAAAGGAATCCACTTACACTGTTGATGAGAATGTAAACTGATACAGCCACAATGGAGAACAGTATAAAGGTGCCTTAAAATCTAAAAATAGAACCACCAGATTACACAGTGCCTTATGCTACTGTGGAAGAGAAGAGGACAATTAATGCTAACTCCAGAAAGAATGAAGCCTCAGGACCAAAGTAAAAATGACTCTCAGTTGTGGATATGTCTGATGGTGAAAGTAAAGTCTGATGCTGTAAAAAAAATATACTGCATAGAAACCTGGAATATTAGATCCATAGATCAAGGGAAATTGGATGTGGTCAAGCAGGAGATGGCAAGAGTGAACAACATCTTAAGTATCAGTGAACTAAAATGGATTGGAATGGGCAAATTTAATTATGAAGACCATTGTATCTACTACTATGGGCAAGAATCCCGTAGAAGAAATGGAGTAGCCCTCATAATCAACAAGAGTCTGAAATGCAGTATTTGAAATTGCAGTATAGTCTGCAGTACAGTCTTGGAAATGACAGAATGATCTTGATTTGTTTCCAAGACAAACCATTCAACATCACAGTAATCCAAGCCTGTACCCTAATTACTAATGATGAAGAAGTTGAAGTTGGTTGGTTTAATGAAGACCTTCAAGACCTAGAATTAACATTAAAAAAAAACGAATTCCTTTTCACATAGAGGATAGGAATGCAAAAATAAGAAGTCAAGAAATACCTGGAGTAACAGGTAAGTTTGGCCTCAGAGTAAAAAATGAAAGAGGGCGAAGGTTAATAGTTTTGTCAATAGAACACTCTGGTAATAGAAAACATCCTTTTCCCACAACTCAAGAGATGACTCTACACATGGACATCACCAACTGGTCAATACAGAAACTAGTTTGATTATATTCTTTGCAGCTGAAAATGGAGAAACTCTATACAGCCAGCAAAAATAAGACTTGGAGCTGGCTGTGGCTCAGATCACGAACCCCTTATTGCAAAATTCAGCCTTAAATTGAAGAGAGTAAGGAAAATAACTAGGCCATTCAGGTATGAAACAAGTTAACTCATTTATGATTATATAGTGGATGAGATGAACAGTTTCAAGGGATTAGATATGATAGAGTACTTGAAAAACTATGGACAGAGGTCCATAACATCATACAAGAGTCAGTGACAAACTCCATCTCAAAGAAAAATAAATGCAAGAAGCAATGTGTTGTCTGAGGAGGTTTTACAAATAGCTGCAGAAAGAAGAGAAGTGAAACAGAAAGAAAATGAAAGATATACACATCTGAATGCAGAGTACCAAACAATAGCAAGGATAGGTAAGAAAGCATTCTTAAATGAACAGTGCAAAGAAACAGAAGAAAACAAAGAATTGGAAAGACTAGAGATCTCTTCAAGAAAATTGGAGATATCAAGGGAACATTTTATCCAAGGATGAGCACGGTAATGGGCAGAAATGGTAAGGACCTAACAGAAGCAGAAGAAATTAAGAAGAGGTGGCAAGAATACACTAAAGAACTATGCATGAAAGATCTTTATGATCTGTATAACCATGATGATGTGGTGACTCACCTACAGCCAGACAACCTGGAGTGTGAAGTCAAGTGGGCCTTAGGAAACATTAATATGAACAAAGCTAATGGAATTGATGGAATTCCAGCTGAACTATTTCAAATCCTTAAAGACGATTCTGTGAAAGTCCTGCTCTCAATATGTCAGCAAATTCAGAAAACTCAGCAGTGATCACAGGACTAGAAAAAGGTCAGTTTTCATTCCAATCCCAAAGAAGGGCAATTCTAAAGAATGTTCAAACTACCATACAATTGTGCCCATTTCACATGTTATTAAGGTTATGCTTAATATCCCTCAAACTAGGCTTCAACAGTACATGAACTGAGAATTCCAGATGCACAGGGAGGGTTTAGAAAAAGCAGAGAAATTAGAGATCAAATTGCCAACATTTGTTGGATCATAGATTTAGCAAGGGAGTTTCAGAAAAACATCCACTCCTCCTTCATTGACAGTGCTAAAGCCTTTGACCATGTGGATCACAACAAACTGTGTAAAATTCTAAAACAATTTGGTGTACCAGACCATCTTATGTCTCCTGACAAACGTGTGTGGGTCAAGAAGAAACATTTAGAACTTTACATGGAACAACTGACTGGTTCAAAATTGGGAGAGGAGTATGACAAGACTGTATATTGTCACCCTGCTTATTTAACTTATATGCAGAGTATAGCTTGCAAAATGCTGGACTGGATGAAGCTCAGGCTGGAATCAAGATTACAGGGAGAAATAACAACCTCAGATACTCAGATGACAACATCCTTATGTTAGAAAGTGAAGAGGAACTAAAGAGCCTCTTGATGAAAGTGAAAGAGGAGAGTGAAAAAAAAAAAACTGGCTTAAAACTCAACATTCAAAGAACTAAGATCATGGTTTCTGGTCCCACCACTTCATTGCTGATAGAAGGTGAAAAGGTGGAAACAGACACTGTTTATTTTCTAGAGTTCCCAAATCACTGTGGATGGTGACTGCAGCTATGGAATTAAAAGAGATTTTCCCCTTGGAAGGAAAGTTTGACACACTTAGACAGCATATTAAAAAGTAGAGACATCACTTTGCCAACACAGGTCCATATAGTCAAAGCTATGGTTTTTCCAGTAGTTATGTATGGATGTGAGATTTGGACCATAAAGAAGGCTGAAGACCAAAGAATTGATGCTTTTGAACTGTGGTGCTGGAGAAGATTCCTGAGAGTCCCTTGGGCTACAAGGAGATCAAACCAGTCAATCCCAAAGGAAATCAACCCTGATTATTTATTGGAAGGACTGATGCTGAAGCAGAACCTCCAATACTTTGGCCGCTTACTGCAAAGAGCTGACTCATTGGAAATGACTGATGCTGGGAAAGATTGAAAGCAAAAGGAGAAGGCTGCAGTAGAGGATGAGATGTTTAGACAGCATCACTGACTCAGTGGACATGAGTTTGAGCAAACTTTGGGAGATAATGAAGGACAGGGAAGCCTGGAGTGCTACAGTCCATGGGGTTGCAAAGAGGCAGACACAACATAGAGAATGAACCAGAGTAATGGACCCAGGAAAACCCCACTCCTGGATACAGAGAGAAAACCATAATTCAGAAAGATCCATGCAGCCCAATGTTCATTGCAACATTATTTACATGTCATGACGTGGAAGCAGCCATTATGTCCATCAACAGAGGCATAGATAGAGAAGACGCTGCACATACATACAGCGGAGTATCCCTCGGCCGTAAAAGGGAGGGCATTGGGTCGTATGCAGAGACTGCCATACGAGTGAAGGAACTCGGAAGGAGTACAACAAATATGCCCATGTGTGGAATCTAGAAAAATAATATAGATTATCTTATTTGCCAACTGAGCTATTGAGGGAAGCCCTAGAAAGGCTAAAGTCACATCCTATTTCTAGCTAACCGTGACCTTAACCATTTCACCATTTTGGACTTGTGTTTTATCATTTGTATATTAGAGAAAATGATATTTATTCTATCTTCTCTAAAGAAAAGGTACTAGGATCATGGATTAGAAATGAATGGTTGATAAACATCACTCTGAGTGGTCGCTAAGGCCTTCCAAGAATTACCAGTTGAACTAATCAATTTGCCTCATCTGCACATATATAGAATCTAAAAGAGCTCTGACTTGTATAATAATAGCAATTGAATCAATTTGAGCAAGATTTCTTCCAACTGTTTTAACTGTATACAGAAATAATCTGAAATTCATGATCAGAAAGAACAACCGTATTCTCACATGGCTGTTCTATATAGTTAGATGGTTCTTGAAACTAGATTTATATTTATTAATCTGGGCTGAATAAATATACTTTGCCAACAAAGTTCCATATAGTCAAAGCTATGGCTTTTCCAGTAGTCATATATGGGTGTGAGACTTGGACTGTCAAGAAGGCTGAGTGCTGAAAAATTGATGCTTTTAAACTGTGGTGTTGGAGAAGACTCTCGAGAGTCCCTTGACAGCAAGGAGATCAAATCAGTCAATCTTAAAGGAAATCAGCCCTGAATACTCATTGGAGGGACTGATGCTGAAGTTGAAACTCCAATACTTTGGCTACTTGATGCAAAGAGCTGACTCATTAGAAACAACCTGGATGCTGGGAAAGGTTGAGGGCAGGAGGAGAAGGGGATGACAGAGGATGAGATGGTTGGATGCCATCACCGACTCAATGGACATGAGTTTGAGCATGCTCTGGAAGATAGTGAAGTACAAGGAAGACTGGCATGGTGTGGTCCATGGGGCCACAAAGAGTCGAACATGACTGAGTGACTGAAAAACAGCAAGCTGGGCTTCAGCCATAATAAATAAATCAATCCTTGAAATAAGATTTTTTTTCCCCTCATGTTCATAGAAGTTCTACTTTCTCTGAACACATAGCAACTGTTCAGTTTTTTTATTTTTATGCACATTTAGCTGTGAACACTGCTTCATATTTATTTGGCTTTGTTACACCTATGGATAAGGTGATTATGCTCAAGACATTGCAAAATCTATCCTAAACTCTATCTCCTGAACATATTGCCTTATCAAGATATTTACCAACTCATTTTGTAGAACACCCAATAAATATAAACACTTATCTAGAAATGCTTTCTAGGAGAAATCACAGCTTTGATATCAAGAAATCTAACAGAAATATCAATCCTTACATAAATAACTCACTACATATATAGTTAACAGGATAGTGTAAAATTTGGGAAAGTAATTGAAGTTTCCTGATTATATACTACTATCATATTTAATCCTAAATCAAAGATCATAAAGGAAAGAAAATTTCACAGTTGACATTTTCATTCCAGTTATCTGTTACTAGTCATTGTATACATACATACAGACACATATCCATATATGTGTATATATGTGTATGCTAATCATACTATATATTTCTAAGTCAGCAGTACATACAAGGTTTCAATGTTCTTTGAACTGACCACTACACTTGATAGTAATTTCAAGAATCTTCTCATGGGACATTCTTAACTGAAAGAATATGCATCTGATTATACTGAAAAATATTTGTTTTTACTAGAAATTTACTTTTTTGCAGTCAACTTTCACCAATATCAGCAGCCCTGTCAGCTTCTCTTCTTGTTCCAAGCTTCTCTGCATGGCCAAGCAGTTAGATAGATCATTTGTCACAGAACATAAATGAAACAATTCACCACTTTTGAATTGCGGATTCCAAATCTACCAGCCTGTCAGTAATTCTTGCTATAATTCCATCTTTGCATAATCAAGGTTAGCTGCCAGCAGTGTGCTCATGTGCAAAAATATAGCAACATCTTGGAGTTAGTTTTCCATGTAAGCTCATAAATTTTTATGAGGGGTATATGTTTTGATCAGCAAAACACTTTTAAAAAATTATATATTCCTCTTTAAAATTAACATTTTATTCTTTAGTGAAAATATAGTTATAGCAAGAGACCATTTATTTTGAAGGACATCTTTTCTGTGAAAAGTTTTGTTCCAATTCAAGGCTACATTCTGGATTTTAAAAGAGCTGGCACCATCAGATACCAATGCAGATGTACAACTGAGTTTGACCTCCTAGTCAACCAAGCTAAAAAAATACTTAAAAGCAGGAGTTTACTGCCTTTAACACTTGATATACTACAGTTGACTTTAAACAAGCTTCTTTTCCAAAGTTATTTCAATATATATAAAACCAATGTATGTAATAGATATTAGCATACTTACTTTAAGATAACATTTTTTTTTCTCTAACATGTGTTTTAACTGGAAGATAGCAAAACTAAGGAAAATCCTTGAAGAAGTCTGAAATAAATAACAGTATGGTATCATAAATTTCTTAGAAATAACATATAATCTATGATTACTTTTTAAACCTCAGTGCCAAATACCACATATAACCTCTTAGCTGAAAATCAGTTCATAGAAATCAATCACATCAATCTAATGAAAAATAGATTCAACACAAAAAATTGATTGGAATTGCTTATAATAAAAGCATCAAGTTTTTTAAAAAATACATTTTTCAAATAATCCACATTCTTAGTTTTACTGATGCTACTTACAGTGGAGACTTAATAAAGAAATTCCCCATGAACTCAAGTTCTCCAATATATATATTTTAATCAAAAATTAAAAGTGGGGCAAAATTTTATTCTAAAGTGGAAATGAAGAGAATAATAGTTATTACTTTTTTATTCTTTATTCTTCCTCAAATAAACTTATCTCTATTTTTAAAGTTTTGTTTGTTTATTTTAATGACTCCTAATATTAATGACTATGCAGACGAACAAAGCCAACTTTGCTATTGTGTTGACATTGCAATGACACCGTTCTTATCTGCTTATACATGTGGAGACTTTGTAAAACCTAACAAAGAATGAGCATTTCAGAGACATTTCCAAGAGAACAACTTCCATAAATCTATAATAAAGAGTCTGCCATTTGCTGTACTTAATTGGAAACCCCACTTTCTTCCTCTCCTGCTCTGACTTGTCTTGTCAATATCCTATTGCAACTGACTGATTACTGGAACATTGTATTTGCCACTGTTAACAATGATCCCCAACAAGTTTTATCAGAGGTGTCATCTTCTACTGTTCCCAAAGTCATAGATCTTCCCTGAGCAAGAACTGTGCCAGATACTGTGCTGGGCTGGAATAAGAGCCCTCATATTCGCTCATGCTTGTCCCCAGAGTTTCACAGACTTCTATTAAAAAAAAAATCCCCATTACCTTCTGGAAATACTCCTGGTTAAGAATCTGACAATGCCTTATGAAAAAAAAAAAAAATATATATATATATACACACATGCTACCAGATTTTGACATTGCTTCCTCTAGCTATACAGAGGTTAAATCCAGAACAAGAAAATCAAACCCAGTTTTGAACACAGGCTGCATAAAATATGGACACCCTCCAGACACCCCTTCCATCACCTTCTCATTTCTCAAGTGGCTGCTTCTGGAAATAAATGTGAATACATAATGATATATGCAAATAGTATGAAGAAGGGCCTTCTACATACTTAGTATGTACCAATGGTGTAGCTAGAGAAAGTAACATGGTGTATATACACACACACACACGTATATACAACTTCTTAGTATAATTAATGAAAATATTAGTAGTTGAGCAAAGCAGGTTACTCTTTTATAGAAACAGTAATCTTTATCAAATGTGTGACTGCTATTATATACAATGTAAAGAACTGTATCACCTATTGTATTGCTATATAGCAACAAATAATTGTCTATAATAATTTCCCTTACCTTGTTTATTGTACTTAAGTATCAAGGATTTCTCATGACTATCTCATTAGAAGTAAGAATGATATCTTACTTCTAACTTACAAGACAGTTTTCTTATACCATTCATACCACAAATCCAATTGGTATCCTTTATAATTATAGATTTATAAGATCAGTGAGTCAATCATATCTGAAAAAGAGGTTTGGTAAAGAGTGTCAACTTTCTCTTACTTGAATGGAAAAATGAAGCTGAAAAGGTAGCGATATGCCAAACCTAAATGTAGCTGTGGAAAACCAGAACATGAAGGTCAGACTCAGAAGAGAAAGACAAGAGCTGGGAGTAGTGGCGAGCATTCCCACACCAACAGAGAACATTAGGGTTCTCCTCTATAGGCTAGTTATATCTAAAGCATCAGAGAAAGGGGGAACCCCCTCATTTCAGCCTCAGGGTGGAATCACACCAGGTTTTCTTGTCTCCACTGGTGAATCATACTGATGTATGTACGTATTATGTTATTTTCCTGAGGTGGAAAGGAGGTTCAAATGATATTAATTTTAGTCTTCCATACTTAAATAAATTGTTGAAAAATTAGTATTTCCTCAAAGACTTTTTCAGGCTCTGTACCTTCAATTGAATTGAAGTGGCAGGTCATCAGGATGCAAAACTAAAGTTAAGGTACTTAGTAAGCATTCACACATTAAAACAAATTTAAACTTTCCTGGCATTTCTGAGATCTTGTGTGGATGCTAAAGATTTGTTTACTCTTTCAAAAATTTTAACTATGGTCTTATAAATCCTAACCTCAAGCCTTTCAAACATGCACATAATTGCTGGGATCATCTGATTATTAGCTCAATTTGTCTTCTTGAACTTTGTCTTTGCTTTGCTTCAAAACCCTTTAACTTTGCTTTCTGCCTGTAATCTTAATACTGCTCTTTCAGTATGACTGCAAATTCTGGACCCAAAGGTGGACCATCCTAAATGAAGTTTAAATTTCTCAAGTTGACGGCTGCTGCTGCTGCTAAGTCGCTTCAGTTGTATACAACTCTGTGTGACCCCATATACAGAAACCCACCAGGCTCCCCCATCCCTGGGATTCTCCAGGCAAGAACACTGGAATGGGTTACCATTGATATACTATTAAAGATGGTGTCCAAATTTTCAGTAGAGATTAGATTGATATAGTGGATTTCTCATGTAAGACCTGGTTGGGAAACCCCAAACTCTATTCACAAGATGACCCAGGGCATACTCCCTCACTGAGGAAGTAAGAAATGTATTTAGGAGGCAGCCCTGGTTTTATAAAAAGCTCTGGGATGGATATCCTTTATAGACCATCAGTGAAAATAGAATTGCTGCCATTGAACTAGACTCCAAAACCATAACAAACTGAGGGTTATCTGACCTATAAAACCATACAAAATTCAACAGTATACACAGCAGTGTCCTATCATCGAAGTTTATAAAATATCAAGTTCACATACCTACTGAAAGCATAAGAACCTTGCAAGGGTATTTGACTTAGATATCTATGTCTCCTATATCTGTTATATTTCCTCCTCATAGGGAGTTATCTTAAAAAAAATAAAGAAAAAATGCTTCTGGTTGGCAGGCGGTTCTATATGATAATGCCAGAACTACCTGAAAATAAATGAGTACAAACTTACAACCCCATTCCATGCTGTCCTTAAAGGATAGTGGTAAAGAAAATTCTTTTAGTGGGAAGAACATTTAATAATGCATCCTGCTTTTTTTTGGGGGGGGGATTCCAGAATGATATATATTCAGAATTATGAATCTATTCTGAGTTTTAGTTAGTGAGTAATGGTAATGCTGAATGATTGGAGACTTTCATTTCTGGGAAACTGGTGCAATAGGATCTGGAGTAAAGATATATGGACAAACATTTCTAAATAGGTAGAGAATAGAAACATCTTTGTACCCCTCGGGAATGCTTACCAAAAAGTAACACTCAGCTAGGGGTATTCCTATAATTTTGTGAAATAAGGTAACCGTTTAGACAGCTTCTGTCCTCACAAACTAAGAGCTCATGTTAACAAGAGTATTATTCATAGGATCAGCAAAATGAACTTATACTCCCAATATCTGACAATAGCCACTGATGCGTGACCAATCTACTCGGAAGTAGTATCACTCCTTGAGAATCAATCTACCACCTTATGGTAGGTTGATTACACTGAAACATGCCCATCACAGAAGAGAGAATGTTGTGTAATAACTGTGTGGGGAAATTAACAAGATGGCACCAGTCAGGCTCTCTTGCCCCACATCCTCATGCCTTCTTGCCCCATGTTCTGTAAACGATGATTCTGCACAGTTACATAAGAGCTGAGACCACTTATGGCACTGCAAATGTGCATCATGAGGTATTCACCAGGTCACAGGTTACTTTGTGCTATACATCTGTATGAGTTTCACCATGAAAGCTCTGGCTACTGTTGCACCGGGGCTATACTGGCGTGACATCATGATTGTGTTATACGAGGTTATGTTGTGGCTACATTATTGCTACATTATGGTTAAGTTATGGCTGCTGCTATGGCTGCTGCATCAGCCAGGAGAAAGGCTGCATTATGTCTGCCGTGCCAGTCAGGAGAGAATAATTTGCTGCAGTTCCTTTGGCTCTTTGAGTCTCCTTCCATCTTTTTAGCTCATGTCTTTCCTATCCTGGGCTCAGCAAACAGTGCCAACAGTGTGAACAGGATCAGCAATACACACGGGATAAGCAATTACCTTTAATATGAATTTTCCTTTTCTCTCCACAGTGTTTTTTTTTTTTTTTTTTTTTTGGCAGAACTTTATCCAGGTATTTACAGAATGCCTTAGTCATCATGATATTCCATGCAGTTCTAATTTTGACCAAATAACTCATTTTATAGCAAATAAAGTACTACAACTGGATATTGTGCATTGAATTGACTAGTTTTACCATATTTCCTATCCCTCTGAGCCACTTAACCTGATAGAATAGTGGAATGACATTTTGAAGATTCAGGTACAACACCACTTGTTTAGTAGTATCTTGAGAGTTTGGGTAATTTTCCTGGGATACACACACACACACACACACACATATATATATATA
>CM035276.1:873900-1020768 GCA_020226075.1 Hydropotes inermis | reverse complement strand
ATAATATATCATATATTATATATAATTATATATAATATATATATAATTTGTATATATATATATATATACAAATTATATCAAAGTGTGGTGTCATTCTTTCCTAGCCAGTATTTACAGGTCTGGGGATCAGGGAAAGAATAGGAGTGGTCTCTCTCTTTTATGCCTCAGAAATCTGGTATAAACACTTCTAATAGTTGTGAATCTGAGCTCTTTTGATCTAGGCATCTTAGTTCACAAGGAAGGAATGCCTTTGCCAGGGTTGCATCAATGATTCCATTAAATGAAGTTGCCATTTAGCCACTTTGGGTTCCTCATTCTAGTGAATCAATGGACAAAGAAGGAGATCATTGTACTAGCTGTGGTGAATAATTCCTAACTATCCTGGAGAAATTGAGTTACTACCAAATAATGTGGTTAAGGAGGAGCATGTCTGCAATAAAGATGATTGCCTGAAGGCTAAGTACTTCTATGACAAGTGATAAAGGGCAATGGAAAACTACAACTCCATTCAGGCAGGATTGCCAAAGGACATGGCCATTCAGGCAGGATAGTTTAGATCATGCTACCCAGCACGAAATTGTGAACAGCAAAGTGCTTGCTGAGATGAATAGTTATGTGGAATGAATAGTCTATGAAAATATCAATAGTTAATAAACAACAGTTATGAGCACAAGCAGTTGCATCACTGAGAACTGTAATAGTTTATAAATATTTTTTTCCTATTCTGGTATGAATCTACTTGTAAATACATTAACCAATTACCACCTTTCCCTTCCCCATTCCTCTGTAATCTAATATGAGAAGTGTCAACTTCATGTTTCAGAAGTTACATTACAGACTACCAAAGAGTCAGCGTGATTCAGCTAGAATGAACGTTGCCTGAGTTGGTTAGAGAAACTTTATGCCCTTTTGAAGAGATTTAATACTCTTGTGGTTGCATAAAAGATACTTGTATGGTTCTAGGTAAAAGTATGACTTGGTTATTATTTTTACAGAAGAGTTAAATATAGTGAGGGGAGGTGGGCATGATGCCACCTTGAAAAGGGTAGACTTTGGTGTCTTTCTATTTTGCCAATACAGCCAAACTGGAACTTCCTTTTCTTAGCCAGTCCAGGGTAGGGGTAGCCACAACAGAAATATGTGTAAGATTTGAATAAAGGAAACAAATGAGAAGCCATTTTTATGCACTGGGTTTGGCACATCATACATGTTATCTCCATCCTGTTAACTCAAAAACTGGCCTGGGCATCACCAGGTCCACCAGCCGCCCAGTTCCCAAGATTCCTCCTCTTTTAATGTCTCTATACCATGGGCCAGGTGTGTGTTTAATTCTGTAATGAATGGTAGTACCTTTTTAAGCAGGTCATTCACATCATCAGGTTTAGGTGTGATGAAATAGACAGGTATGTTTTATTTTATCTTTATGCATTTGTTTACTCTGGCTTTCACCCAAGTTATATGCAGCTCTCCTTCCTGGCTGCAGGCTAGGCTGACCTATCATGGCTTCAGGTCCAATATTAGACAATAAGGCAACATCCTTGTATAGAATCATAGCCAGCTGCCTAACCCCTATAACAATTCCTTTTTCCTATATCATACACTAAGTTCTGTTTTTCTAATCAAACCCTAATATAGATAAAAACTTCATATTTTGTGTCTATATATCCAATGCTTAACAGTATGCCCAGCATTAATAAATCTTTAATAAATTGTGGCTTACTAGTAATGGTGATGGTACTTAATGTCTCTCAGTTTTTCCGAAGGACTTGATTTACATTTCTGATTTACTTATCTTACTCATTTTTAGTTTCTCAGACCCAAGCAATTGGCTTTACCTATAAATGGCTCTGGCATACCCACTTGTACATTCAGAAGAAAGAATCAGGAAAAATCTACAATGCTGGGTGGGTAGGAGGAGTAAACTATATATATATATATATATATATATATATATATATATATATGTATATGTATATAAACTCAGAAGTCTCCTTAAAATTATGTGCCATTTCTTTAAGTGAAAAAAATGTGATATAACAAGATTACAGGTAATGACAGAATTTAAAAGTCAAATTAAAAGCCAAATTATGAAAATCTATGAATATAATTTTTAAAATATTGATAAAAACTACTACAGTGTACATATTACACATCTGAAAATTGTTTACTTAATTTCCAATTTTCAGGGTCCTTCATGGTTTCTTTTAACCTAGTACAGGAATTTAATTGGGCTTCCCTGATAGCTAAGTTTGTAAAGAATCCACCTGCAACACAGGAGACCCTGGTTTGATTCCTGGGTCGGGAAAATCCCCTGGAAAAGGGATAGGCTACCCACTCTAGTATTCTTGGGCTTTCCTTGTGCCTCAGCTGGTAAAGAATCTGCCTGTAATACGGGAAACCTGGATTTGAACCCTCGGTTGGGAAGATCCCCTGGAGAAGGGAATGGCTACCCACTCCAGTATTATGGCCAAGAGAATTCCATGGACTGTATAGTCCATGGGGGCACAAAGAGTTGGATGCGACTGTGTGACTTTCACTTTTGCTTCCAACCATGTTTCTTTCTTCATAGAAACTCTTGTTTTATAACTCTTGTCATACAATTATAGCATATGTGTTTTAACAAGTTTTTTATCATTTAGGTATGCTAATGGCAGCAGAAGGGCTTCCCTGGTAGCTCAATGGTAAAGAATCAACTTGCCAATGCAGGAAACTCAAGTTCACTCCTTGAGTCAGGAAAATCCCCTGGAGAAGGAAATGGCAACCCACTCCAGTATTCTTGCCTAAGAAATCCCATGGCCAGAGGAGCTTGGTAGGTTCTAGTCCATGGGTTTGCAAAAGAGTCAGACAGGATTTAGCGACTAAACCAAAACAACAACAACAATGGCAACATAACAGGAGACAAAGTCAATTCCCAAGAAGAAAGGTCAACTTGGAGAAACCACAAGATTGGTCAAGAGGGCTCTAGGGCATAGTTATCAGGTGCTTATCCCATGGTGATAAGGACAGTTGGATAGCAACCAATAGCCTTAGATCTGATAATGGAGGTTGATGGCGGCTTGGACTCTGGGTGAATTATATACTTGAAAAGCATGCTTTTCAGTGAAGTGCTGGCTACCTCTAGGAATTGGCTAATCCTGTTAGGATCAGCCAGGGTCAGCAGAGTCAAGCAAGACTCCAGGGTCAGCAAGACTTAAGATGTGGAACATCAGAATACAGAGAATAAAAGACATGATTTATACAATATTGCCAGTATAAGTAGCTGACTAAACAGATGTCCTTACTAATGACAGTAGATCAGACAGATTTTCAACTCAGGAATATCGCAGTTTAAGAATTAGTCTCTTCTTCTACTATCAGTGATGAAAATAAATTATATTGTCAATTTAAATTCAAGTTGTTAAAAAAGCTGAGTACAGATGACTGCTTAGGTCATTTCATTTTATTTAAAAAGAAGGTCATATTGGAAAATTTATATTCAGTATTATTCTCATTTGTTTATAGTTAGGTGATTGTAAATGTGAAATGAGTATCAGGAAAGGCCTTGTAGTCTTTGTACTTTTAAGTGCTTGTGGAATTCACTGTAATTTGAGGTCATGTAAACAGATAAAACTCACAGTTTTGAAATTACCAAGATATTCATTAAGGATAGATTGCTAGAGCACAATTTTTCAGTTGGAATAGGAGATAGATAGGCAATTCAAAACTTTCCAGTGAATAGCCCAGGTCGAATTCTCCTTACCTCCTTAATTTACAGCTATCTAAAGGTTTTTTTCTGATTATTCAAAGTGGAACTCTACTTTGAAAACTGAAAATTAATGAAGTGCTAAGATGAGGGAGGATATCCCATGCAAATAAATGTGTTTATGGTTGGCTTCTTAAACCCAATTGGCCACTATTTAGATTATTATGAAACAAAACTGGGAAAAGACTCATCTTTTGGGAAATATTCATTTAATCATTCACTCATTTATTTAGTAAATATTCATTGATTGCTTACTGTAAGCCAGGCGTTGTTCTATTTGCTGGGAATTTAATGCTAAGGACAACAACCAGGGTTCCTGTCATGAGGTAATTTATAATTTCATGAGGATAAACAAGTAAAGAAGTAATTATGCAAAGATACTTTCAGGTGTTGATAAAAGTTATGAAGGAAGTAAGCAAGATGATAGAGAGTAATTGAAAGAGAAAATTTATTTAGACAGAATGGGAAGGAAAATCCTCTTGGAGGAGGTCACATTTTCACTGAGGACTGAAGTATGAGAAAATGTTTCTTATATCTGAGGCCAAATGAATCAGAATTATGCAGGAGTTTTGGTTAGAAAAGAGTGTTGCAAATGCAATGAGATTCCATTGAATTCCATTTTAAGCAGAAAGTAACAGAATCTGATTTTTTGACAAATTAAGAAAAAACTAGTATTTTATTATTCTGTAATTCAAGGTATCATTATGCCTAGTTTTCTAAATAATTTTAATTGAGTATAATTTGTATTTGTATTAAACCACTGGGTTAGGGATGATGAAAATATTACAATTTATATCTGAATCTTTTTCTTGAATACAAACTAAAATAATAAAAAAGATTTTACTATGCAGTTAATATGTTGTACTCACATCTTAGATAAGATATTCACCCTAAAACCCAGCTTATATTTTATTAACTAAATTATATGTCTTAAACCAATTATAATACAAACTGTGATTTAAACCAACACTAAGAATAAGAGAACATATTACCACACAAGAAGTATAACAGGCTTGAATAGCTGGATATTTAAGGATTGGTCACTGCTTCTCTGTGGATTCTTTTGATTCTGGCTTCATTATGTCAGCTTAGTCTTTAGTTGGCTTCTACTGTGGTCACAGCAGGGCAGCAGGAGTGATAGGGGCTTCCTTGTTTGTGTTTAGTATAAGAACTAACTAGTATAACAACTTCCTTGTTTGTGTTTAGTATAAGAACTAACTAGTATAAAAACTTTCTTGTTTGTGTTTAGTATAATTTATACTAAAATTTGTGTTTATATAATTTAATATCAAAGAAAACTCCTGTCCTATTATCTAGCTGTGTCACCCATCTATAGATGAATAATAGTCATTTTGCCATATGATAACTTACTAATGTTTGGATCATTGAAATAATTATAGAAAAAAAGGTAGTGGGGTTTTAATATTTGGTTTACTCAAATTTAAGACCTGCCTCCCTAGAACTAGGTGTAACATGAGATTTTCTTGTATGGGGAAGAGATGGATTTGTTCCACATTTCACTCCCTCCAAAAATCAGTGTCCAAAAAAACACGTAAAATTGGGGCAGGAATTCCAGTTGGGTGATAAGAAGTATTGAATATTTAGTTATAAGAAAACATTTTTAAGCTATACATCAATTTGAAGTATATGGATCATATGCCTAAGTATGTATAAAGCTGACTGAAATATACACATAACTGAAGTAAACTCTAGAAAAAAGAGAAGATTTTAAAAAGATATTGGAATTTTAAAATTCTAGGAATAGGGTCATATTTTGTCTTCCACTGGATCACTTTGTCCAAATATGACTAAAGATGTGAGAGGAATTGCATCTTGCTAAAAAATCTGGATGCCCCCCCTACAAGTATTCTTCTGCAGATATTAGTATGAGTCTGAAGGTTTCTTTCATTTTCTTCAGTAATCTGTGGATTTCAGAGTCAAATAATTCTTTCTCAAAATTTATTCTATCTACCATTTAAGAACTCTGCCACCATGACTGAGTAAACTCCTTAGGCTCACAACCTTTATCGAAAAAAATATTTTAAAAATACCTGCTTATAATGTTAACACAGTGTATTCTTGTTGTATGGATTATCTCATATGCTACTGGATTTTTTATAGCTTGACTTGTAGTGATAATATTTCTAAGGTAACTGATTCTGAGACAGCTGAATGTTTGAAGACAATAGCACTTCCTTCAAAGGTGCATCATTAATAAGTGATTTTGAGGACATTGCCATGTCAATATGTACTATTCTATTTATATATTTTCTGGTTTCTATTAGATATGTTACAGTATATGCTTGAGTTGCTGTTGATTCTGCAAAGGCCTGAAACACCTTCAGTAAGTTCAGTTTCTTGGAACAGATGGTTCAATTTGCCTGCCACTGTTTTAAAGGATTGTTGTCACCACTTTTAAGTGTCTCTAGACTTTTCTGAATTTTTGTTTTCAAGTTTTTTTTTCTTGTTCCCACACTGTGCTTTCTTTTTTTTTTTTTTTTATGATGAGAATTAATTCTCTTCTGTTAATTATACTTGAAGACCTCAGATTCTCATAACACACAACGGTTCTGATGTTAATAACAAACAGCTTTGTTTCTAAACCATTAAAATTTTTATGACAGCATATTTAAACAGGGCATTGTTTAAAAGCTTTCATAATACCAAGCTGCTAACATTTTTTACAATATCTCCTGAGTTTTTCAATGATTGGGATTCTTTAAAAGCAGCCCTGCTGTACCAGCCCAGCAGTATGCTCGGCTAATCATAAGCATCAAGAATATTTTCAAATTCTCCCTTGGAGAATTTGTTCTTGTTTTGTTTGTTTTAATAAATCATTCTCAGTGTCCTTGCCAATGCTTATTTTTAGTGTCTCGTGATCTGGGAATTGATATAATGAATGCTAAAGCTTATTTTCCTTGCATATTAAGGTAGTTAAGAGAACTGGCTCTAGAAATTAAAAGTTTTTCATGTATTTGCTCTGCTTTTGGAAAGCCACTTAGAGCATGACTGCAAATCTCTATATGGACAATATGCATTGTATTTTCTGCATTGGGTGATATTTTCATGGTGGAAATAGAAGTGATATGGAGATATAAGAGTGCTACATCTTGCAGGGAACCCAAATCCGGTGCTCTGTGACAACTTAGAGGCGTGGGATGGGGAGGGAAGTGGAGGGGGTTTTAAGAGGAAGGGGGCATATATATATATATAGCTATGGATGATTGCTATGTTGATATATGGCATAGACTGTCTTAATATTTTAAAGTAATCATCCTCTAATTAAAAAAAGGAGTACTGTCTCTATATTCCATAGGTATCTGGCCTATGGAATAATAATTATTGAAGAAAGGTGTAGGTAGCCTCCATTTATGAATAAAAGAGATAAACTAATGATTTGTGGTCACAGTTTACTTAGAGAAGATTGTTATGCTTCTTGCCTTCAAAGTAATTCAACAAGTAAATATGGTGATTGTTATTAAATTTTGTTTTGATATCTCACTTATTCCTTCACTCAGCAAATATTTATTGAGGATTTTCCCCAATGTATAGGCATGAGGCTAAGCACTGGAGACATAATGAACAACAAAACATACATGGTTTTTATATAGAGCTTCTGGGGTAATGGTGGTGGGGGCAAAATATAAAGAAACATGTTCTTATGAGCTTAACAGTGGAAAATTTCTTTGGTTCACTTATTTAAAGAAGTGATAATTTAATGGGAAGGTAAGAGTTAAGGGGGAGTTTCCTATGTGGCATTAGTGGTAAAGAACCCACCTACCAATGCAGGAGACATAAGAGAGACAGAGAGATGTGGGTTTGATCCCTGTGTCAGGAAGATCCCCTGGAGGAGGGCAAGACAACCCACTCCAGTGTTCTTGCCTGGAGAATACCATAGACAGGGGAGCCTAATGGGCTATTGTCCATAGCGTTGCAAAAAGTCCAACATGACTGAAGGAACTCAGCATGCACACAAGAGTTGAGAGGAAAGAAAAACCCTTTCTGGAAGGAGAAATCATTTCTATAAGGGACCTTAGTTGCAAAAAAGTGTAAGGCTTGAGAAAGGGGTGGACCTGAGAGGCAAGATAGAGATAAGGCTGAAGAAGATGGAAGCCAGGTCATGCATAGGCTTCATTTTCACATTAAGGCATTTTATATCTTTTGTAAGAAAAAAGATATAAAACAGTACAGACTTCCATAAGAGGAGGTAACATAAACAGACTCACATTTTGAAGTCATCACCCTGGCTGTGTTTCTGAACTATAGATATTCATCTAAATCTAAATGCTATGCTTATTTATTTTTATATGTTTCATTTTCTTTTTAATTTTTACTTTTTCCCCAGACATACATCTGTTTTTTTTCCTTGATATTTTAAATGATCAAACTTATTTGTCATTTTGTTGAATCCCCTATTTTAAAAATTAGAAGGTCACATATTTTAGTCTTGAGATATTCATCTCAAATTGACTCAGTCACAAAGAACCACATGTACTTTTCTAGGGACAAAAGTGGCTCTACATGATATTGCTTTGACATTTGATTAGCTGTTATTTTTCCCCATTTGGCTGTTACTGATATTTGAAACATTTTACAGATTTGCTCTTTGTAATAACATCCTGTCCATCAGTTAGTTTCAATGGCGAGATTTCTGAGCACAACTCCTACTGACATCAACAACAGTTCTGGGAACCAGTTCAAGAATAGGCTTGGCTCAGAGTCTGAAGTGGTCTATAGAGGTGACTTCATCTACTTTTTCAGTTTGATAGATATGGACTATTATTAGAATTCATTGACAGAAGATATCACTATGACTAGGATCTAATGAAAATAATATTTTATATTTACATGCCCACTGCATACAGGGTGTTAATGTCTCACCTTCTTTTCCCCCAATATAAATCTTCACCCATATGTATTTTTTATATAAATATGTATCATGAGATATTTCAGAAAATGAACCTAAAATGCCTTATTTGAGATTTATTCCACTTGCTGAGGAGAAGGCAATGGCAACCCACTACTCTTGCCTGGAAAATCCCATGGATGGAGGAGCCTGGTAGGCTCTGAAGAATCGGACACAACTGAGAGATTTCATTTTCACTTTCATGCATTGGAAAGGAGGAATGGCAACCAACCCTTCATTTCATGAGGAAATGGCAACACGCTCCAGTATTCTTGCCTGGAGAATCCCTGGGACAGAGGAGACTCGTAGGCTGCATCTATATGGTCGTATAGAGTTGAACACTACTGAAGCGACTTAGCAGCAGCAGCAGCCATTTGCTGAGATCCTCAGTTCAGTTCAGTTCAGTCGCTCAGTTGTGTCTGACTCTTTGCGACCCCATGAATTGTAGCATGCCAGGCCTCCCTGTCTATCACCAGCTCTCGGAGTTCACTCAAATTCATGCCCATCGAGTCAGTGATGCCATCCAGCCATCTCATCCTCTGTCATCCCCTTCTCCTCCTGCCCCCAATCCCTCCCAGCATCAGGGTCTTATCCAGTGAGTCAGCTCTTCACATCAGGTGGCCAAAGTATTGGAGTTTCAGCTTCAGCATCAGTCCTTGTAATGAACACCCAGGACTGATCTCCTTCAGAATGGACTGGTTGGATCTCCTTGCAGTCCAAGGGACTCTCAAAAGTCTTCTCCAACACCACAGTTCAAAAGCATCAATTTTTCGGTGCTCAGCTTTCTTCACAGTCCAACTCTCACATCCATATATGACCACTGGAAAAACCATAGCCTTGACCAGATGGACCTTAGCTGGCAAAAGCTGCTTTTTAAATGTTAACTAGGTTGGTCATAACTTTCCTTCCAAGCAGTAAGCATCTTTTAATTTCATGGCTGCAGTCACCATCTGCAGTGATTTTGGAGCCAAAAAAAAGATAAAGTCTAACACTGTTTCCACTGTCTCCCCATCTATTTCCCATGAGATGATGGGAACAGATGCCATGATCTTAGTATTCTGAATGTTAAACTTTAAGCCAACTTTTTCACTCTCCTCTTTCACTTTCATCAAGAGGCTTTTCAGTTTCTCTTCACTCTCTACCATAAGGGTAGTGTCATCTGCATATCTGAGGTTATTGATATTTCTCCCAGCAATCTTGATTCCAGCTTGTGCTTCTTCCAGCCCAACATTTCTCATGATGTACTCTGCATATAAGTTAAATAAGCAGGGTGACAATATACAGGCTTGATGTACTCCTTTTCCTACTTGGAACCAGTCTGTTGTTCCATGTCCAGTTCAAACTGTTGCTTCCTGACTTGCATAGAAGTATCTCAAGAGGCAGGTCAGGTGTTCTGATATTTCCATCTCTTGAAGAATTTTCCACAGTTTATTGTGATCCACACAGTTAAAGGCTTTGGCATAGTCAATAAGCAGAAATAGATGTTTTTCTGGAACTCTCTTGCATTTTTAATGATCCAGTGGGTGTTAGCAATTTGATCTCTGGTTCCTCTGCCTTTTCTAAAACCAGCTTTAACATCTGTAAGTTCACGGTTCACGTATTAATGAAGCCTGGCTTGGAGAATCTTGAGCATTACTTTACTAGCATGTGAGATGATTGCAATTGTACGGTAGTTTGAGCATTCTTTGGGATTGCCTTTCTTAGGGATTGGAATGAAAACTGACCTTTTCCAGTCCTGTGGCCACTGCTGAGTTGTCCAAATTTGCTGGCATAGTGAGTGCAGCATTTTCACAGCATCATATTCCATCACATCCACTAGCTTTGTTCATAGTGATGCTTTGTAAACCCACTTGACTTCACAATCCAGGATGTCTGGCTCTATGTGAGTGATCACACCATTGTGATTATCTGGGTGGTGAAGATCTTTTCTGTACAGTTCTTCTATGTATTATTGCCACCTCTTCTTAATATCTTCTGCTTCTGTTAGGTCTGTACAATTTCTGTCCTTTATCGAACCCATCTTTGCCTGAAATGTTCCCTTGGTATCTCTAATTTTCTTGAAGAGATCTCTAGTCTTTCCAATTCTGTTGTTTTCCTCTATTTCTTTGCATTGACCACTGAGGAAGGCTTTCTTATCTCTCCTTGCTAGTCTTTGGAACTCTGCATTCAAATGGGAATATCTTTCCTTTTCTGCTTTGCTCTTTGCTTCTCTTCTTTTCACAGCTATTTGTAAGGCCTCCTCAGACAACCATACTGTCTTTTTGCATTTCTTTTCCATGGGTATGGTCTTGTTTCATGTCTCCTGTACAATGTCATGAACCTACATCCAGAGTTCATCATGCTCTCTGTCTATCATATCTAGTCCCTTAAATCTATTTCTCACTTCCAAGTATAGTCATAAGGGATTTGATTTAGGTCATACCTGAATGGTCTAGTGGTTTTCCCCACTTTCTTCAGTTTAAGTCTGAATTTGGCAATAAGGAGTTCATGATCTGAGCCACAGTCAGCTCCTGGTCTTGTTTTTGCTGACTGTATAGAGCTTCTCCATCTTTGGCTGCAAAGAATATGATTAATCTGATTTCGGTGTTGACCATATGGTGATGTCCATGTGTAGAGTCTTCTCTTGTGTTGTTGGAAGAGGCTGTTTGCTATGACCAGTGTGTTCTCTTGGCAAAACTCTATTAACCTTTGCCCTGCTTTATTCTGTATTCCAAGGCCAGACTTGCCTGTTACTACAGGTGTTTCTTGACTTCCAACTTTTGCATTCCAGTCCCCTATAATGAAAAGGACATCTTTTTTGGCTGTTAGTTCTAAAAGGTCTTGTAGGTCTTCATAGAACCATTCAACTTCAGCTTCTTCAGCTTTCATGGTTGAGGCATAGGCTTGGATTACCATGATATTGTATGGTTTGCCTTGGAAACAAAGAGAGATCATTCTGTCATTTGTGAGATTGCATCCAAGTACTGCATTTCGGATTCTTTTGTTGACTGTGATGGCTACTCCATTTCTTCTAAGGGATTCCTGCCCACAGTAGTAGATATAATGGTCATCTGAGTTAAATTCACCCATTCCAGTCCATTGTAGTTCACTGATTCCTAGAATGTCGACATTCACTCTTGCCATCTCCTGTTTGACCACTTCCAATTTGCCTTGATTCATGGACCTAACATTCCAGGTTGCTATGCAAGACTGCTCTTTACAGCATCAGACCTTGCTTCTATCACCAGTCCTATCCACAACTGTGTATTGTTTTTGCTTTGGCTCCATCCCTTCATTCTTTCTGGAGTTATTTCTCCACTGATCTCCAGTAGCATATTGGGTACCTCCTGACCTCGGGAGTTCCTCTTTCAGTATCCTATCATTTTGCCTTCTCATACTGTTCATGGGGTTCTCAAGGCAAGAATACTGAAGTGGTTTTCCATTCCCTTCTCCAATGGATCACATTCTGTCAGACCTCTCCACCATGACCTGACCATCTTGAGTGGCCCCACAAGGCATAGCTTAGTTTCATTGAGTTAGACAAGACTGTGGTCCTGTGAGCAGATTGGCTAGTTTTCTGTGATTATGGTTTTAGTGTGTCTGCTCTCTGATGCCCTCTCGCAACACCTTCCATCTTACTTGGGTTTCTCTTACCTCGGACGTGGGGTATCTCTTCACGGCTGCTCCGGCAAAGCGCAGCCATTGCTCCTTACCTTGGTGAGGGGGTGGTATCTTCTCACGGCCGCCTCTCCTGACCTTGAACATGGAGTAGCTCCTCTCTGCCCCCCTGCGCCCCACAGTAGCTACTCCTTTGTCAAAGTCCATGTCAACCAAACTCTTTTTTTTGAAGCTGATTAATGTGTTTGCCACTCTCTTCTTTCTATATCAGCTGTATTCCTGTTTTTTTCTTAATAACCATACAGGATGACACATTCTCGCTTGGAAGATTGTGTCCTTTATGAGGTTGTTTTTTTCCCCTCAATTTATAGAAATACTTTGTTCTCCACATCTGTGTCCCCAACCATCAATACTTACTGTCTTCAATGAGTGCTTATTGAATGCATGACAGGAGGTTGGAATATCAATGAAGGAAAAAGTGGATAGTGGGTATTGAGAAATTAGTGTGCCCATATTAAGGAAAAAAAAATCATGTACAAGTGTCACTTATCATTGATTAGTGAATATAGTAATTGTATACAAGTAGATGGATTAAAGGAACACTTGAGAATATGAAAAACTTTCTATATGTGTTTCATAGAAGAAAGAGTATACAACCAAAAAATCAATAATTTTCCACCTTGTTTTAACTGTAACCCTAAAATAACTTTTAAAATATAAGGACTCTTCAATAGTGAACAGTTAATGGCATTAAAATGTGATTCCCTTTCCATCCATCTCACCCTATCCTCCCCTCTCCCTATGACCATAAGTATATTCCTTATTCCTGTTTGTCCACTGATGCCCTGTAAATAAGTTCTTCAGTACCATTATTTTAGATTCCTTATATATGTGTTAGAATGCAATATTTGTCTTTGTTTTCCTGACTCACTTAACTCTGTATAATAGGCTCTAGGTGCATCCACTTCATCAGAACTGACTCAAATGTGTTCCTTTTTATGGCTGAGTAATATTCAGTTGTGTATATGTACCACAATTTTTTATCCATTATCAATCTAGAGGGGTGGGATGGGGAGGGAGATAAGAGGGAGGTTCAAAAGGGATGGGATATATGTATACCTATGGCTGATTCATATTGAGGTTTGACAGAAAACAACAAAATTCTGTAAAGCAATTATTCTTCATTAAAAAAGTAAATTAAAACAAAAACAAAAACAAAAACGTGATTCCCTGACTTGAATTTCTAGTGAGATGATGTTTTCAAATTGTGGTGCTGGAGAAAACTCTTGAGAGTTCCTTGGAGAACAAGGTGATCAAACCAGTCAGTCTTGAAGGAAATCAACCCTGAATATTCATTGGAAAGATTGATGCTGAAGCCGAAACTCCAATATTTGGCCACCTGATGCAAAGGACTGACTCATTGAAAAGAACCTTATGCTGGGAAAGATTGAGGGCAAGAGGAGAAGGGGGAAGCAGAGGACAAAATGGTTATATAACATCACTGACTCAATGGACGAGTTCCAGGAGATGGTGAAGGACAGAGAAGCCTGGCATGCTGCAGTCCATGGTGTCTCAAAGTTGGACATGACTTAGTGACTGAACAAAAACAACAACACAAACATATTTTTATACCAAGCTACTTAAACACACACACACACACAACTGAGTAATCAAAATGAAGTTCCAAACTCAGACACTGTGAGATAAATGATTAGACCTGGGGGGGGGGGGGGGGGACAAGAAAAGAGTAAGTTTAAAGTCTCTGACCTTAAGATGACAAGTTTTCCTAAACTCTATGCCACTTCTCTTTTAGTCATTTTGCTGCTCTTTTCTCAGGTGAAGTTTCACAGGAATTGCAATTATTTCACCTGTCCCACTTGCTCCACTGCCACTCTTTTCCCACACTTCAGAGTGATAAACAGTGTCAGCACACTAATCCATCTTTGTGTCCACATAAAATTTGCATATTTGGTACACCTGGTTTCAGAATTCAGGTTCGTTTAGGTGGAGTCCAGGAGCTACAGACAACTGGAGTGAGGTTAAGCCTTCCTGGAACAAACTTTTTAAAATTTCAACTGGAAACGTTTCCACAATTAGCTGGCACCATAAAGGGTCATGCTCCTTTGGTTAACAGTTGACTGGATTAACCCCAACTCTATCCCTTCCCTGCTGGCTTATTCGGTAAAGAATCTACTTGCAAGCAGGAGACCAGACTTGAACCTCTAGGCCAGCAAGATCCCCTTGAGAAGGAAATGGCAACCTACTCCAGTTTTCTTGCCTGGGAAATTACATGGACGGAGGAATCTGGCTGGATACTGCCCAAGGGGTCATAAGAGTCAGATACGACTTAGCAACTAAACCACCACCACCTATCCCCAACATTGAAGAAGTATGCTATGGGGCTGAGTAAAGTAGTGAAAGAAAAAGAAATGGAAATATTACCTTTCTTATAAATGTTGGGTCACAGTTAGGCTTTCACATAGATTTTCACCCCTGCATGCAGCAACTATTTATTTGGCCAAGGTAACCACAAACTGTTAAATTGGTTTGAAGTGACCCTTGATACTTCAAAGCACCTTAAAACCATAAAAAGAAGACAGAAAATTCTGCACATAGTTGGAAATTAGGAAATATGGCAGTATCTATTTGTAAGGGGTCATTTCCTACATCTGTTTTGTGGCCTTGGCAGGATTTGCTTGGTTATGGAAAAGGGAAGGAAGGGAAATTTTATGTGAGAAAGGGAACTGGAGATTAATTCAGCTAGTGGCAACAGCTGTGAGTATGTTTTTTGGGGGGATGGACCAGCCTCATCCACAGATATTCCTGGTTGGATGAACAGCAGCACTGCCAGTGGGAAGCCAGCTGAGTATAAGACTAAGGAGTTGCTCAGGCTGAACCAAGTGGACTACCAGAAGCAGGAGTTGGGTATTCTAAACCAAGACAGGCTCTAAAATGTCTTACTGTGTCTTTGAAATTATCTCATGGTTTCAACACCCACATGCTTCTGATACAGATTTGATGCATTGTGGAGGGCAAAACCATTGTGATCCTATTCTGTGATGTCCTGTCCACTCAAGGTTACTGAAGTCGACCATAGTTTACCCTGTGGATGTTGGTCTAGGCAAGGGTATTTTGGTATTTCATGGCCAAGTGGTCCATGACATGTTTCACCTGTGTCTCTTTATTGACACTGACCCCCACTGTCAGATTGTTGTCCAGGTTGTTCAACTTGGGAAGATTTGAGTTGGAATAAAACTTGATTCTAGTAAAAATACATCACCTATATCCAACTATTCTTCAATAATTTCTGTTTGCTGACAGGGATTTTGCTGTTTGAGGAATCCATCCAGGTGTGACTGTTATGTTTGCTATCACCTTGATTGTGCTACATGTCCAGGACCTTATGAATGGCAACAGTAAATGGCAATGAGGAAGGTCTCATTGATAGAGCAACAAAATGATATTTTCTGAGCCAGGAGAAGATGATCTTGGTACATAACTCCTTGGAAAATAATCCCTCTTGGATGTCAACACAAATTCCATTAGGTAGCTCTCCATAATGAGGCATGAGTACAGTGTGTGGGTCTGGAGGTGCTTCCTCTGATCCTAAGAATACAATCAAAATATCCTTTCAGCATCAGTTACAAGGGGGCATTAGGATAAAGTTGTTATTTGTGTATGAATGGAAACCTGAATATTTTGTTGAAACTCAAATTTGCAAGCTAATGAATCTGTTTCCCTAATATTTTATCTGCTTCTTGATGTTCCAGGAGCTTAAAAATTCTCTCTAGTTGTTTATCCTTACTCCTAGAAGAAATACAAATTACATGCTTTTCTGGAAAAATTCAGAAAACTAACAATTCTATTACTGTGGCTGGGATAATCTAACCCAGTTTTGTAGAGTTTTATACTAGTGAAAGCAAAGAAAGGAGTGTATTTTCTACCATGGTTTGATTCACATTCACATAAAAAATTGGAAATTTCAGAGATATTTCTCTTATTATATGTTATATACTCTATTTTTTTCTTTCTCAATAAAATATTGGCTGTAGCTTGTGAAGCTAATTCCATTATCCAGTAATGGATCATGTTGTCTAGCTAGAAAAGGAGTGCTGTAACAGGAACCATATAGAAATGACACTTGGTTTGTATTGTCCTTTTTTTTTTTCTTTTTTAAAAATACCCTCCCACATAATGGCAGTTCCAAAAAAAACCTTCCCTTTGTATTGCCTTAAGCAAAACTACATGGTCACTTGTATTTTCCTTCTGTCTGATACAAATCTTTGCAGATGTTCACTGTATAGTTCACTGTGCTCAGTTGCCTGGTTTCTAAAATATACTTGTGTACAAGATTACTTATTTTTGTTTGTGCTGTTTTCTCAGAGAGAATCATTAAATGACCACCTAACACTTGGGAAAAAAGAAGCAAAATGTTAATTCCAAACAATAAAATATGGTGAAATATCTAGGAAAAATTAGTCATAGAGGACATCACTGAGAGAAATGGCAAATTAAAAAAAATGTTAATTACATGATGATATCCAAATTAGATTTCCTGATAATGGTAATTGTATAGTATCTATATAGGAGAATATCCTTTTTCTTGAAAAATACATACTGAAGTATTTTAGGATAAAGGTGTATCATGTCTGCAATTTTCTCTCAAAAGGTAAATGATTCAGAAAAATTATGTATGAGAATGTGTTCATGCAAAAAAAAAAAAGAGTTATGAAATGATAAACAAGTAATCCAGAAAGGTTAACCCTTGTTTAGTTCAAACATATATTGGAGCTCTTTATACCATTCTAAAGTGTTTTTGACATGACTTCAAAATAAAAAGCTAAATAAAAATGTATATACTGCTAAATAACCTGTAGTTCATGGAATAAATGGCAGTGAAAGTTAAAAAAATATTTTAGTCTGAATGATAAAAACATTACTTATGACATGTAGTTAAAAAGAACTAGGGAGACATTTTCAACTTTAGATGCAAAGCCTAAGACAGCCATCTAAAGAAGTAGAAAAAGAATACTCACCTTTCCCCCAAATATGCACAATTGAAGGGATAAAGTAATAAAGAAAATAAAACAGAAATTAAAGAGTATGAACAAACTATAGAGGATGAACAAAATCAAAAGTTGTTTATTTGAAAAGTCAAATAAAATTGACAAACTTCTGCTAAGGTTTATCTAGTAAAAAAGAGAAGACATGATAAGCAAGTCAGAAATGAAGGGAGAGATCACTAGAGATGTTTCAGACTGAATAATAAGAGCAAACTGTTGACATGAAAAAATCTCCAAAGCAGTAAATGAACAAGTATATTTATGTTTACCAAACTTTTCTGTAGTGAGTTAGGAGAAAATCCTGAATTTATTTTATGAAGTGTGTAAAAATTTTATTTCAAAATATGATGAAAAACAATACCATCATGAAAAGTTACAAGTGAGACACATTTATGGGCTCAGATACATACCTCCTAAATGAAATAATAGAGGAATAAATGCAGATATATGTAAAAGTACTCTATATAATCAACAGCTTGGGTTATCCAAGAGATTAAAGAAAACTTTATCAATCTGAAGAGTGGTATCTGGGAGTTACCTACCTCATAGCAACTTGAAATCATTTCTTTTGATATCAGGAAAAAGACAAATTGTCTACTCTCATTACTCTGTTTAACATTGTGCTGGAGGAGGTCTTAGACTGGATACTGAGGTAAGAAAAAAATAGAAGAAAGAAACATATTGTTATTAGTATAACATGATTATCTACATGGCAAATCCAAGAAAATAATTGACCTAATATGGAGGCTTAAGGGTTCTGGAAACAAAATAATATCAAATAATCAGTTTTTTGTTTTGTTTTGTTTCTTTCTTGAGCACTGCATGGCATGCAGAACTTTCCCCACCAGAAACTGACCTGTGCCCCCTGCAGTGGAAGTGTATAGTCTTAACCACTTGACTGCCAGGAAAATTGCAGTTATTTTTTCAAGTATGAGGAGGTAGAGACAAAGAGCACAATTTGCAATCCTGGCTCATGGCACCCTTCCAGAGGAGTGGTCTTGTCTTACATTGCCTACCTCCTAACTTGCAGAAGCTTCAGCAGAAACAGAGGCAGCCTTCTTAGACCACAAGATGGGAACTGTGTGCTGTGAATGGCAGAGCAGCTAGATAGGAAGTATGGAGGCTTCTTCTGAAAATATGAAATCAGCATCTGCAATCTGTTTTTTATGGGAAAGAGACCTCTACTTTTATTATTTTTAAGTCAGAACTATTGTGTAATTTGCTATCAGATGAAAATCAGTTTTTACTAGGAAAAATTAGCAGAAAAGAAGCTTAAAAATACATTGCTGAGGAATCTGGAAACTAGTCATGACAATCTGGGTGAAGGAATGGTCTATAGAAGCTATGACGTCTTTAAGAAAAAGTCTTTTAAAGTATAACTATTCTCTGATTAGGAAAACTGTGAACTTTGAAATTAAAAATGTAGCTCTATTTTCTATTGCTATAACTCTGAGTATATCTATGTATATTGTGAGAACACACAATCTTAAATAGTATACTGAAGGATTTGTAATAGTTAAATCCTTAGTTACTGTGATTGATATCTATGCCCAGGTCGATAGAGAGATAAGATTGAACCTTACAACTGGAGAAGAGTACTGCTCCTTTAGTCCTCAGGGACACAGAAATGAAGGTGGAGGCCTCATCAGGACTTTCGAAGTATTTACTCTCAGCCTATAGCAATTTGGTGTTGAATGTCTGTTGTGTTTAAGAGTGCCCCTGTGTGTGCATGCATGCATGTGAATTGTTTATTCCAAAAAGACATATGGTTAATTTTGCCTAAGTCAATCCTAAAAGAAATCAATCCTGATTATTCATTGGAAGGACTGATGCTGAAGCTGAAGCTCCAATACTTTGGCCATATGATGCAAAGAGCCAAATCATTAGAAAAGACCCTGATCCTGGGAAAGATTGAGGGCAGGAGGAGAAAGGGACATCATAGGGCAAGACGGTTGAATGGCATCACAAACTCAATGGACATGAGTTTGAGCAAGTTCTGAGAGATGGTGAAGGATATTGAAGACTGGTGTGCTTCAGTCCATGGGTTTGCTAAGAGTCTGATATGACTGAGGAACTGAACAACAATAACAATAGAAATGTAATTGGAAGAGGTGGCAAATTATGTTTTGCTTCCTTACAGCATTTTCAAGCTTTATTCTTAGTTTCTGTTTTCTGTTTATCATATCAGTAGCTGTCTCACCATCAAGCCAGTAGCTTACATGTCTATGAGTGCTACAAGGAAACCTTTACATTGAGCCAAAAATGCACAGAGGAAAACCTTTGCATTTAGACTGTATTTCAACTTTTCAAATAGTTAAATCATATTTTTAACTTGGGGCAAATGATTTAGTCTGCTCAGACCTCAACCATTCATTAATAAAATAAAGATATCTCCCATGTATACTCCAAAGTAGGAGAAACAGAGAACATTCTGAAGTTAAAAAATATTGGTCTGAATCTTGACTTTGTCATTATATATCAGCATTTTCTAAGCCTCATCATTCTCATCTGGGAAAATGGTAATAAGCATACATACAATGTAATTTTTTATTAATGCAAAATGTGTTAATGTAGGTGAAAGAGTATAGCACTAGACCTCCTCATATGAGTAGATCTTTAAAAAAAAACACTTTATTTTATTAGTTTATTCTCATTTAGAATTGTATGGAATGTCAAATGAGATAATAATAAGAACATATTTTATATTTTTAAAAGTCATTGACAATTTTAGAGCAACCCAGTCTTATGTAACTACTTGTAGAAAGATCACCTCTCTCGATACTGTTTAGAATATACATCTTCCTAGTCTACAATTGTTACTATCAAGAGTGACCTATGTCTAAGGCAAAAGTAGTACCTTACATAAATTATGCCTTTTCAAATATGTGATTAGATGCTTTTTCAGATATGTGATTGGTTATTTTAATATAACATATTAAAATGAGTTTGAACTTTACTTCTTGGGTAAAATTCATAAAATTCAAATAACTCATGTGTTCATATAAACTTTATTTGGGTTCAGACACTAATTTGAAAAATATTGGATGAACTTTAATGTTCATGATAAAAAAATTCTCAGGTGGACTAAAACCTATTCAAGCCAAATGTAAAAATAAGATCAGCTAAGAAATAATTTGTTATCTTCCCTTAGTGAGCTTATGCTATACACCAATAATAAAACATTCAATGCCATGTCTTCTTAGAGAGAGATTTAAGAAGAAAATTATATACTTCACTAAAAACAAAACTTGTTCTTTTTAAGGTCATTTGATAATTTATTTTAAGATTAGATCTCAATGCCAGGAAAAATTATTAAAAATTCAAACATATGGAGGCTAAATAACAAGCTTCTGAATAACCAACAAATTATAGAAGAAATCAATAAAGAAATCAAAATATGCATAGAAACAAATGAAAATAAAAACACAACAACCCAAAACCTATGGGACACTGTGAAAGCAATGTTAAGGGGAAGGTTCATAGCATTACAGGCCTACCTCAAGAAACAAGAAAAAAGTCAAATAAATAACCTAACTCTACACCTAAAGCAACTAGAGAAGGAAGAAATGAAGAACCCCAGGGTTAGTAGAAGGAAAGAAATCTTAAAAATTAGGGCAGAAATAAATGAAAAAGAAACTAAAGAGACCATAGCAAAAATCAACAAAGCTAAAAGCTGTTTTTTTTTGAAAAAATAAACAAAATTGACAAACCATTAGCAAGACTCATTAAGAAACAAAGGGAGAAGAACCAAATTAACAAAATTAGAAATGAAAATGGAGAGATCACGACAGACAACACTGAAATACAAAGGGTCATAAGAGACTACTACCAGCAGCTCTATGCCAATAAAATGGACAACTTGGAAGAAATGGACAAATTCTTAGAAAAGTATAACTTTCCAAAACTGAACAAGGAAGAAATAGAAAATCTTAACAAACCCATCACAAGCAAGGAAATTGAAACTGTAATCAGAAATCTTCCAGCAAACAAAAGCCCAGGGCCAGATGGCTTCACAGCTGAATTCTACCAAAAATTTAGAGAAGAGCTAACACCTGTATTACTCAGACTCTTTCAGAAAACTGCAGAAGGCAAACTTCCAAACTCGTTCTATGAGGCCACCATCACCCTAGTTCCAAAACCAGAAAAAGATGCCACACACACACACACACACACACACACAAAAAAAAAAAAAAAAAAAAAAAAAACCCACAGGACAATATCACTGATGAACATAGATGCAAAAATTCTTAACAAAATTCTAGCAAACAGAATACAACAACATATTTAAAAAAAATCATACATTATGACCAAGTGGGCTTTATCCCAGAAATGAAAGGATTCCTTAATATCCACAAATCAATCGATGTATTACACCACATTAACAAATTGAAAGATAAAAACTATATGATTATCTCAATAGATGCAGAAAAATCCTTTGATAAAATTCAACATCCATTTATGATTAAAACCCTCCAGAAAGCAGGAATAGAAGGAACATACCTCAACATAATAAAAGCTATATATAACAAACCCAGAGCAAGCATTACCCTCAATGGTGAAAAATTTCCCCTGAAAGCAGGAACAAGACAAGGGTGCCCACTTTCACCACTACTATTCAACATAGTGTTGGAAGTTTTAGCCACCGCAATCAGAGCAGAAAAAGAAGTAAAACGAATCCAGATAGGAAAAGAAGAAGTGAAACCCTCACCGTTTCCAGATAACATGATCCTCTACGTAGAAAACCCTAAAGACTCTACCAGAAAATTACTAGAGCTAATCAAGGAATATAGTAATGTTGCAGGATATAAAATTAACACAGAGAAATCCCTTGCATTCCTATACACTAACAATGAGAAAACAGAAAGAGAAATTAAGGAAACAATACCATTCACCATTGCAACAAAAAGAATAAAATACTTAGGAGTATATCTACCTAAAGAAACAAAAGACCTATACATAGAAAACTATAAAACACTGATGAAAGAAGTTAAAGAGGGCAGAACCAGATGGAGAAATATACAGTGTTCATGGATTGGAAGAATCAATATTGTCAAAATGGCTATACTACCCAAAGCAATCTATAGATTCAATGCAATCCTTATAAAGTTACCAATGGTATTCTTCACAGAAATAGAACAAATAATTTCACAATTTGTATGGAAATACAAAAAACCTGAATAGCCAAAGTAATATTGAGAAAGAAGAATGGAACTGGAGGAATCAACCTGCCTGACTTCAGACTCTACTATAAAGCCACAGACATCAAGGCAGTATGATACTGGCACAAAGACAGAAATATAGATCAATGGAACAGAATAGAAAGACCAGAGATAAATCCACGAACCTATGGGCACCTTATCTTCGACAAATGAGGCAAGAATATACAATGGAAAAAAAGACAACCTCTTTAACAAGTGGTGCTGGGAAAACTGGTCAACCACTTGCAAAAGAATGAAATTAGAACACTTTCTAACACCATACACAAAAATAAACTCAAGATGGATTAAAGATCTAAATGTAAGACCAGAAACTCTAAAACTCCTAGAGGAGAACATAGGCAAAACACTCTCCGACATAAATCACAGCAGGATCTTCTATGATCCACCTCCCAGAATATTGGAAATAAAAGCAAAAATAAACAAATGGGACCTAATGAAACTTAAAAGCTTTCACACAACAGGAAACTATAAGCAAGGTGAAAAGACAGAGCTCAGATTGGGAGAAAATAATATCAAATGAAGCAACTGACAAAGGATTAATCTCAAAAATATACAAGCTACTCCTGCAGCTCAATTCCAGAAAAATAAATGACCCAATCAAAAAATGGGCCAAAGAACTAAACGGACATTTCTCCAAAGAAGACATACAGATGGTTAAAAAACACATGAAAAGATGCTCAACATCACTCATTATCAGAGAAATGCAAGTCAAAACCACAATGAAGTACCATCTCATGCCAGTCAGGATGGCTGTTATCCAAAAGTTTACAAGCCATAAATGCTGGAGAGGGTGTGGAGGAAAAGGGAATGCTCTTACACTGTTGGTGGGAATGCAAACTAGTACAGCCACTATGGAGAACAGTGTGGAGATTTCTTAAAAAACTGTAAATAGAACTGTCATATGACCCAGCAATCCCACTCCTGGTCATACACACTGAGGAAACCAGATCTGACAGAGACATGTGTACCCCAGTGTTCATCGCAGCACTATTTATAATAGCCAGGACATGGGAGCAACCTAGATGCCCATCAGCATAAGAATGTATAAGAAAGCTGTGGTTCATATACACTATGGAATATTACTCAGCCTTTACAAAGAATTCATTTGAATCATTTCTAATGAGATGGATGAAACTGGAGCCCATTATACGTAGCGAAGTAAGCCAGAAAGATAAAGACCAATATACTAACACATATATATGGAATTTAGAAGGATGGTAACAATAACCCTACATGCAAAACAGAAAAAGAGACACAGATATACAGAACAGAATTTTGGGCTCTGTGGGAGGAGGCGAGGGTGGGATGTTTCGAGAGAACAGCATCGAAACATGTATATTATCTAGGGTGAAACAGATCACCAGCCCAGGCTGGATGCATGAGACAAGTGCTTGGGCCTGGTGCACTGAGAAGATCCAGAGGAATCGTGTGAAGAGGGAGGTGGGATGGGGGGATCAGGATGGGGAATACATGTAAATCCATGGTTGATTCATTTCAATGTATGACAAAACCCACTACAATATTGTAAAGTAATTAGCCTCCAGCTAATAAAAATAAATGAAAAAATATATATATATACTTAAAACATATTATTTTAAAAAATTCTATAGTGATTGCTCTAAGTAGTAGGAAAGTCTCACAATTTTTAAATTTTCAGTGAACCATTTTAAGATTAGATTTTTTAAAATAATTCATCTATTTCTGGATTACATAAAATTGAAATAAGCTAATAATACATTTTTAATGTTCATTGTATAAACTCTAAAGTTCTTCTTTCATGTTTCTTTCAATAATCAATTAAAATTAAATTTTTAGAAGTAAATTAAATACTATAGTATTAGAAGATGTGTGATCATACAGGAATTTGTGGTGGTTCAGTGGTTAAGACTCTATGCTTCCACTGCAGGCATCACAAGTTCAATTCTTGATCTGGGAATTAAGATACCACATACTGTGTGAAATAGCCAAAAATAATAATAATAAATAGTAAGATTTGGGATTATATAACGTAAATTTTCTTTCTAAACATCTAACACATGATTAGAAAGAATATAGTTAGGTCAATAAGAAGGAAGAAGCTGATTAAAATTTGTGATATAAGGAACAAAGAGAATTCAGAGATAGATCTGTATTTCATGCTGGAAGGTAATTTAATCTGGGCTTTAAAAATTAAGCAAATTTTGGTAAATGTTATAAGACAAGACAATCGTTTATATTAGGAAAATAATATTAAAATACAGGCATAGTATATCTGCTTGCTGAGAAATAAACATATACCTTTGACATAACTAAAAGATTCATACTGAAGAATAATGAAATGCAATAGCAGAGAGAAAAGAAAAAAAAAGGTGGTCAAGTAACTAGACAGTTTTAAATGGTAGGCAAAAGTAAGTTATTTTTAAAGAATAAGCAGCATATTAGAGCAGGATCAAGATTACACAACAGGAAGACCCTGAACTCATCCCATCCCATTGCATACCAAAATTACCCCTACTTACAAAGTGACTGTCTATGAGAATAATCCAACAGAAAAGCTATTCCACAACTAAAGACATAAAAAGGAGTCTTTATATGATATGGGTAATAGGGACAGAGATGTGGTCTAATGAGAACCCACATCCCTGGGTCAGTGATCCACAAATGTGAAAGATGTCATAACTGCAGAGATCTTCTTTACAGAGTAGAGGTTCCAAACTTCACATTAGGCTCTCCAGCCCATGTCCTAAACCAAGAAGATGAGCATTCCGGAATGTCTGTCTTTGAGAACCAGTGAGGCTTATGTTAAAGAGAGCTAGAAGCTAAACAGAGATTCTGCTTTTAGAAGGTGTGTACAAAACCTCACACGTTCTGAGTCCCAGTGTAGAAGCAATAATCTGAAAGGCACCTGAATGACCTTTCGGTGACCTTGGAGAGTCACCCAAAGTGGCAAGAGACAGCTGGGGTTCTCTCTAGGGACAGAGAGACTGGTTGCAGTTATTTTGGGGATCTTATTCTACTGTACTAATACCATCAACTGCCAAACACCATTTTTAAATCCTCTAGCTTATTAGCACTAGAGGATTTCTCTGCTTACAAGCAAACCTGTAGCAACCATTTAAGGAAGGGCCTCAAGGCCAGGGGCATAAGGGTTTTCCTGCTTACTAACACACTTATAGTAGTTGGCCCTAACATAAGAGAAGGGTATGTGCAGCCCAACCAAATTAAGCGTCATCACTGGAGCATCTAGCTCTGGTGACAAAAGGGAGTGATCTACAGGGCCTCACAGAATGTTTTCTACATAAGGACGCTTCTCCAAGATTGAGTCATAACAGACCTACCAAATACATAGAAATACATAAAAATAAAAATAGAGAATTATGTAAAATTAATAGATAGAGAAATTTGTTAGAAAAAAGAAACAAGATAAAATTTCAGAAAAAAAAGAACTAAAAGAAATAGAAATAAACAATCTATTTTATAAAAAGTTAAAAGTAATGACTATAAAGAAGCTCACTAAATAATGGATGATCACAGAATTTCATGAAGAATTAGAAAATATAAAAACATCACCAATCAGATCTGAAATTAAATACAAGTGCTGAAATTAAAAATACACTAGAAGGAAGGCATGACAACCCACTCTAGTATTTTTACCTGGAGAATCTCCATGGGCAGAAGAGTCTGCGGGGCTATGGTCCATTGTGTCTCAAGAGTCTGACATGACTGAATTGGCTTAGCATGCACAGATGGAAACAACAATAGGCTAGATGATGTAGAAGAACAGAATAGTGATCTCGAAAACAGTGGAAATCACACAAGCTGAACAGATAAAAGAAGAATCTAAATAATAATAATAATAATAGGACCTTCCCTCATGGTCCAGTAGTACAGGGGTTTTGAGTTTGATCCCTGGTCAGGGAGGTAAGATCTTTCACACCTCATAGCCAAAAAAACAAGAACATAAACAGCCGAAGCAATGTTGAAACAAATTCAATAAAGATGCTAAAAATCAAAACATTAAAAGAACAAAAAAATAATAATTTAAGAAACCTCTAAAACACCATCAAATGTACTAATATTAACTTTGTAGGGAAAGAGAAGAGACAGAGAATGGGTGGAACACTTACTTGAAGTAATAATAGGTGAAAACCTCCCTAACCTGGGCAACAACACTGAGATTCAGGTCCAGGAAGTTCAAAGTCCCATAAAAATGAACACAAAGAGGTCCACACAAAGGCATTATAATTAAAATGTCAGAAATTAAAAATAAAGAGTACCTCCTAAAGGCAACAAGAGAAAAACAACTAGTTGCAAACAAGGAAACTCCCATAAAACTAATTAGTTGATTGACTTTTCAGCAGAAATGGTGTAGATTAGAGGGGACTAGCAACCCTTCTAATATAGTATAGTATACTAGTATATATAGTATAGTATAATATACTAGTATAGTATACTAGTATATAGTATACTAGTAATTCAGCACTAGTATAATCAAAGTGCTGAAAGTAAAAATAACCCTATAACTAAGAATAACATGACCTGGTAACTAACATTGAGAATCGAAGGAGGCACAAAGAATTTTACAGATAAGCAAAAGAGTTTATTACCACCAAATTGGCCTTAGAAGAAGAAATGTTAAAAGGGATTTCTCTAAGTAGAAAAGAAAAGGATATGACTAGAAATAAGAAAATCATTAAGAGAAAAATCCCATTGGTAAAGGCAAACATAAAGTAAAGGTAGTGAATCAACCACTTTAAAGCTAGTAGGAAGGTTAAAAGACAAAAGTAAAATTGCTTATATATAAAATAAGTACTTAAGAGATACACAAAATAAAAAGATGTAAATTATTTTGTCAAAAACAAAAAACCTGAAAGAGGAGTAAAAATGTGGGCTGTTATAATGCATTCAAACTTAAGAGATCATCAATCTAAAAAGAAAGCTACATGTGTAGATTGTTATTTGTGAACCTTATGTTAGCCACAATCAAAAAATATATAATAGATATACACAAAAATGAGAAAGGAATACAAACATAACAGTAAAGATAGCCATCAAATCACATAGTAAGAGAGCAAGAGAAGAAAGGAACGGCAACAGGAAAAACAACCAGAAAATAATGGAAATAGGTACATATCTATCAATACTTAAAGTAAATAAATTAAATTCTCTAATTAAAAAAATAGCTATCAGTGCTTTAAAAGTAATAGCATTGAAACATGTATATTATGAAGTGTGAAACAGATCGCCAGCCCAGGTTGGATACATGAGACAAGTGCTCAGGGCTGGTGCACTGGAAAGACCCAGAGGGATGGGATGGGGAGGGAGGTGGGAGAGGGGATAAGGATGGGGAACACATGTACACCCATGGTGGATTCATGTGAATGTATGGCAAAAACCACTAAAATATTGTAAAGTAATTAGCCTCCAGCTAATAAAAATAAATGAAAAAATAAAAAATAAATAATTTTTAAAAAGTAGATAAGCGAAATTCTCCAATCAAAAAGCATAGACTTGCTAAATGGGTTACAAAAAAAAAATCTATGTGCTGTCTATAAGAGACTCACTTCATATTTAAAGACACAGACTGAAATTAAGGAGATGAAAAAATACATTCCATACAAATAGAAGCAAAAAGAAAGCCAGTGTAGCAATACATATATAAGATAAATAGACTTTGAAACAAAGACTATAACAAGCACATTGCATAGCTATAAAGGGATCACTCCACCAAGAATATAATACTTATATATGGACCCAACATGGAAGCACCTAAATATATCAAAGAAATACTAGTAATCATGGAGGAAGAAATTTAGAGTATTTTAAAATAACAGTAAGGGGCTATAATATCCTAGTACATTAATGCAAATATCATACAGACAGAAAATCAATATGGAAACATTGGCTTTAAATGACATTTTAACTAGATAAACTTAATGTTATATTCAAAATATTTCACTCAAAAATAGAAGAATGCATATGCACATGGAACTTTCTCCAGAATGGGTCATATACTTGATCACAAAACAAGTCTCAGTAAATTTAAGAAAAATTGAATCATATTAAGCATCTTTTTTGACCACAAGATAATGAGGCTAGAAATCAAATGCAAGGGAGAAAAAAGAAAACTGAAAAACAAAGAAACATGTGGAGGCTAAATAATGTGCTACTAAACAACCAGTGGATCACTGAAGGAATCAAACAGGAAATAAAGAATACCTTCAGACAAATGAAATGGAACCATATGCAAAACCTCTGAACACAATAGAAGCAGCTCTACATGGTAAGTTTATAAAGGCTTATCTCAGAAAACAAGAGGGAAATCAAGCAATTTAAATATGCACCTAAATTATTTAAAAATAGAACAAACAGAACATAAGCTAGAAAAAGGAAGAAAATAAAAAGATCAGGTGGAAATAATAAATAAGTATTTATAAAAACCAATAAAAAAGATCAATGAATTTAAGAGCAGTCTCTTTGAAAGATAAACAAAATTTAAACATTTAGACAGTTTCATTGAGAAAAAAAGAGAGAATGCCCAAGTAAATAAAATCAGCAATGAAAGATGATAAATCATAACCAAGACCACAGAAAATCAAAGGATCATAAGAAATTACTAGGAACAATAACATAAATAGACAGCATGAAAGAAATGGAAAAACTCCCACAAAATATTATAAAACTTTTAATCTTCTAAGACTAAGTCATCTATATCTTCCTACAATCTTCTAGGACTAATTAAAGAAGAAATAGAAACTATTGAATAGATGAGTTATCAGTAAAGAATTTGAATCAGTAATAAAACAACTCTTGAAAAACAAAAGTCCAGGATCAGATAGCTTCACCAGGGAGTTCTAATAAACATTACAGAGTTAGAGCAATCCTTCTTGAACTATTTCACAAACTTGAAGAACTTCAAGTTCATAATGCTTCTGAATTCATTCTATTAGGCCAACACTACTCTGATACCAAAACCAGACAAAGACACCACAAAAAAGAAAATTAAAAACCAATGTTCTTGAAGAACAAAATTCTAGCAAGCAATACTTAAAAACACATTAAAGGACTGTACACTAAGACCAAGTGGAATGTATCCAATTGACACCAAGGTGGATCACTATCTTCATATCAATCAGTGTGATACACTATATTAACAAAATTAAGAATAAAAATCATAAAATCATCTGAATAGATGCAGAAAAAAACTTTGACAAAAATCAGTATCCATTTATAATAAAATCTTTCAATAAAGTGTTTATAGAGGAAGCATACCTCAACATAATTAGGCCATATATGACAAACTCATAGTCAACATCTTACCAAGTGATAAAAAGCTGAAATTTTTTTCTCTGAGATCAGAAACAAGACAAGGGATCCCATTTTCGTCACTTTTATTCAGCAGAGTTTGGAAGTTCTAGCCTCAGTGATCAGCCAAGAAAAAGAAATAAAAAATAATCCAAATAGGAAAGGAAAACCATCTCTCTTTGCAATTTACATGGTACTGGATACAGACAATACTAAAGACAAAATCAAATAACTATAAGAACTCACCATTGAGTTTAGATTCCCTGAAGAAGTTAGTGGTAACCCATTCCAGTACTCTTGTTTGGAGAATTCCATGGACAGAGGATCTGGTAGGCTACAGTCCATGGGATCACAAAGAGGCAGACACTACTGAGTGGCTAACACTTTCACTTTCACTTCAATTAATTCAGTAAAGTTTCAGGATACAATATTAAAATGTAAAAAACTTGCATTTCTCTACACTAACAACAAAATATCAGAAAGAGAAATTAAATAAATAACACCATGTATAACTCACCAAAAACAATAAAATATCAAAAAATAAATGTAAACAGGAGGGTAAAAGATCTGTACTCTGAAAATTACAGGACATTAATGAAAGATATTTAAGGCAACACAAACAAATAGAAAGGTATTCTAGCTCAGCATTCAAAGAATTAATACTGTTAAAATTCCCATACTACCCAAAGTATTCTACGAATTCAATAAAATTCCTATCAATGTAACAGTGACACTTTTCACAGAACTAGAACAAATGTTTCTATAGCTTGTACAGAACCATAAAAGAGTAGTGTGTGTGTATGTATATATATAAGTTAAGATAAAGAAATGCTAGTTGCTTGGTCATGTCTGGCTCTTTGTGACCCTATGGACTGTAGCCTGCCAGGCTCCTCCATTCATGGTATCCCCCAGGTAAGAATACTGGAGTGGGATGCCAGACCCTCCTAAAAGGGATCTTCCCAACCCAGGGACAGAAGCCGTGTCTTCTGCAGCTCCTACATTGCAGGCAGATTCTTTACAAGCCATCAGGGAAGCCCATGCATGTATATATAATACAATATTGAAAAGTCAAAGTAATTAAGAAAGAGGAACAAGATCTGAGATTTTAAGTTCCCCAATTTCAAACTGTACTTGGTAAGGCACAATGACTAAAGCAGTATGGTACTGGTAAAAAAAACAGACACAGAGATCAATGGAATTGAATAAGAACCTAGAAGTAAACCTAGACTTATATATTCAATTAATCTCAAACAAAAGAAACAAGAATATGCAATGCGGAAAAGACAATGCTTCAATAAATGATTTTGGAAAAAAAAAAAACTGGGCAGTTACATAAAAATCAATGAGATTAGAACACTCCTTCACACCATATACAAAAAAGAAAAAAAAAAAAACTCAAAATTGATTTAAAGGCTTAATTGTTTTAAGACCTGAAACCATAAGACTTCTAGAAGAAAGCATTGACAGTACACTTTTTTACATTAATCTTAGCAATTATTTTTTTTTTTTTAAGATCTGTCTCCCAGGCAGGGGAAACAAATAAAAAAGTAAAGAACTGAAACTGCATCAAACAAGTTTCTCTATAACAAAGGAAAGCATCAACACAATTAACAATCTGTCTACTGAAAGGGAGAAGATATTTGCAAATGTTCTATTTGATGGGTTTGGGTTTAATATCCAAAATATACAATGAACTCAGTATTAAAAGATGTGCACAGAACTTAAAGAGATATTTTTCCCAAAGAAGACATACCAACAGAAGTATGATGTGATATATTCTCAACATTGGTAACCAATAGAAAATGCAAATCAAAAGTACGTAGAGATATGACCTCATACCCATCAGAATGGCTATTGTCAAAAAGACAACTAATAACTAGTGTTGGTAAGAATGTAAAGAAAAGAGAACCCTCTTGTCCTGTTTAGTTCAGTTCAGTTCAGTTCAGTGGCTCAGTCGTGTCCAAATCTTTGCGACCCCATGAATTGCAGCATGCCAGGCCTCCCTGTCCATCACCAACACACGGAGTTTACCTTAACTCATGTCCATCGAGTCAGTGATGCCATCCAGCCAACTCATCCTCTGTCATCCCTTCTCCTCCTAACCCCCGATCAAGAGATTGAGTGCTTATAGAATTTTATACACTGTTCTACAGACTATTAAGGCATTAACTTGTTTATTCTTAACAAAAGTCCTTTGTAAATATGAGAAAATAGCTCTATATCCCACAATTTTTATCTTTTCACTACAATTTGGATATGGGATTTTTAAATAAACCTTATACTTACTGAAGTAAAAATATCTAAATATCTCTGTCTTTAATATTGTCTTTAATTTTAGATTATTAAAAAAGACTCAGTTTCTTACATTTTTTAAATATAAATTTATTTGTTTTATTTTGAATCTAATTACTTTACAGTATTGTACTGGTTTTGCCATACATTGACATGAATCCACCATGGGTGTACATGTGTTCCCCATCCTGAACCCCTCTCCCACCTCCCTCCCTATCCCATCCCTCTGGGTCATCCCAGTGCACCAGCCCCAAGCACCCTGTATCATGCATGGAACCTGGACTGGTAATTTGTTTCACATATGATAATATACATATTTCAATGCCATTACATTGTTAAAAGATCATTTTTGTTGTAAAAGGACCCTTACCTTAACTGTGTTTATTTACTCAAATATATCTATCAGATATGATATGACAAATGACCAACCACCCATTATCAATTAAAATGTCATAGTTATGAGCAACTGTATATGTACTTCTTTCTTTGGTATAAGAAAAATGTATGTCTTAAAGTTGAATAAATCTTTTACATTTCTTAGTGTAAGGTAACTGGGAAAACTCAATGATGTTACTATCTCATTGCAACATACTTAAGATATATTTCAAAGTGTTCCTCATATAAGTTTAGCTACTTCAAAAAATAATCTGTGTCATCATGTGTTTCAACTTGTCTCAATGTATTTGCTATAATAACTTATATATGAATGACATGCTAAATAGCTGTGACATCTTATACTTGAATTCTTAAAAATATTATAATCAAAGCAGCAATTACTTGAGTAATTAATCTCAAATGGTTACTTGAGAAATTAGGCTTTGTAGTACATAATCCTTTTACAAAAATTATTTTCTTATTTTGTATATTATTATTGAAACAAAAATATTTGTATTTTTCAGCTGCTAATTTTATTTGTATAAATAGTGCCACAATAGTATTGTCTTTTGTTTTCTACAAATATTTACTGAGCAATATATTTGGTTCAATGGTAGCCATAATGTTTTCCATGTAAATTTCAGAATATTTTTATATTATTGAAGGAGAAACAAGTATTTTAAAATAATATATAGCTCTTTAATTTTATTAAACTTAAAAGACATTTCTAAACAATGGGTAGACTTTCCTTTCTCCAGTGGATCTTCCCAACCCAGGGGTCGAACCCAAGTCTCCTGCATTGCAGGCAGATTCTTTACCAGCTGAGCCACAAGGGAAATCCAAGAATACTGAAGTGGGCAGCCTATCCCTGCTCCAGCATATCTTCCTGACCCCAGGAATCAAACTGGGTTCTCCTGCATTGCAGGTGAATTCTTTACCAACTGAGCTATCAGGGAAGCCCTTCTTACTAAATATAGTGAAGCTTATTGTGGCTTTCATTACACTTATTAGATGATTTTGAGTATTGTTGGAAACAAATAATGTCTTCAAATATTGGATATTTCCAGTTCAAATGTTTTATTTCCGATTATAATATTATGCTATCTTTACTATCTCAGTATATTCTATATCTTACAACTAACCTCATGGTTAGCATATTTATAAATATGTAATTCACAGAGAATTTTTAAAAACCTTGAATTATCACCACTGAAATTTTGGCACCATTAATTAGATCACATTTATTTTTATCTCAATGCAGCTGATGAAGAACATGCATTAGGAATAGGAAAGGCAGTAGTTATTATTTTCATAATTCATTTTTATGTGCATAAGTAGTATTATTTTCAACCTGTGGTTTCCTTGTAGAATTTATTTAAACCTACTAGTCCATTTGCTGAGAATATGGAATTCAAATCACACAATACTTAATCCATAATTTCATTAAACAGGGTGATGAGCTTTACACTTCAGTTCATTTGCTCAGTAATGTCTGACTCTTTGAGACCCCATGAATCGCAGCATGCCAGGCCTCCCTGTCCATCACCAACTCCCAGAGTTTACCCAAACTCATGCCCATCGAGTCAGTGATGTCATCTAGCCATCTCATCCTCTGTCGTCTCCTTCTCCTCCTGCCCCCAATCCCTCCCAGCATCAGGGTATTTTCCAATGAGTCAACTCTTTGCATGAGGTAGCCAAAGCATTGGAGTTTCAGCTTCAGCATTAGTCCTTGCAATGAACACCCAGGACTGACCTCCTTTGGAATAGACTGGTTGGGTCTCCTTGCAGTCCAAGGGACTCTCAAGAGTCTTCTCCAACATCAAAGTTCAAAAGCATCAATTCTTTGGCGCTCAGCTTTCTTCACAGTCCAACTCTCACATCCATACATGACCACTGGAAAAACCATAGCCTTGACCAGACGGACCTTTGTTGGCAAAGTAATGTCTCTGCTTTTTAATATGCTCTCTAGGTTGGTCATAACTTTCCTTCCAAGGAGTAAGCATCTTTTAATTTCATGGCTGCAGTCACCATCTGCAGTGATTTTGGAGCCAAAATGAATAAATAAATAAATAAATAAATAAATAAATAAATAAATAAAGTCTAACACTGTTTCCACTGTCTCCCCATCTATTTCCCATTAGGTAATGGGACCAGATGCTTTGATCTTAGTTTTCTGAATGTTGAGCGCTAAGCCAATTTTTCACTCTCCTCTTTCAATTTCATTGAGAGGCTTTTTAGTTCCTCTTCACTTTCTGCCATAAGGGTGGTGTCACCTGCATATCTGAGGTTATTGATATTTCTCCCAGTGATCTTAATTCCAGCTTGTGCTTCTTCCAGCCCAGCATTTCTCATGATGTACTCTGCCTATAAGTTAAATAAGCAGGGTGACAATATACAGCCCTGACGTACTCCTTTTCCTATTTGGAACCAGTCTGTTTTTCCATGTCCAGTTAAAACTGTTGCTTCCTGACGTGCATACAGGTATCTTAAGAGGCAGGTCAGGTGGTCTGGTATTCCCATCTACTTCAGAATTTTCCACAGTTTTTGTGATCCACAGAGTTGAAGGCTTTGGTGTAGTCAATAAAGCAGAAATAGATGGTTTTCTGGAACTCTCTTGCTTTTTTGATGATCCAGTGAATATTGGCCATTTGATCTCTGGTTCCTCTGCCTTTTCTAAAACCAGCTTGAACATCTGGAATTTCTCGGTTCACGTATTGCTGAAGCCTGGCTTGGAGAATTTTGAGCATTACTTTACTAGTGTGTAAGATGAGCATAATTGTGCGATAGTTTGAGCATTCTTTAGGATTGCCTTTCTTAGGGACTGGAATGAAAACTGACCTTTTCCAGTCCTGTGGCCACTGCTGAGGTTTTAAAATTTGCTGGCATATTGAGTGCAGCACTTTCACAGCATCATCTTTCAGGATTTGAAATAGCTCAGCTGGAATTACATCACATCCACTAGCTTTGTTTGTTGTGATGCTCTCTAAGGCCCACTTGACTTCACATTCCAGGATGTTTGGCTCTAGGTGAGTGATCACACCATTGTGGTTATCTTCTGTGTATTCTTGCCCCCTTTTTAAAATATCTTTTCCTTCTGTTAGGTCCATACCATTTCTGTCCTTTATTGAACCCATTTTTGCATGAAACATTCCCTTGGTATCTCTAATTTTCTTGAAGAGATCTCGAGTCTTTCCCATTCTGTTGTTTTCCTCTATTTCTTTGCATTGATCACTGAGGAAGGCTTTCTTATCTCTCCTGGCTATTGTTTGGAACTCTGCATTCAAATGTCTTTACAGGTACATGTAAATTGTAACTGATAAGACAGGGTACCATCAACCACTCTACCATATAGATTTTCCATGCTTTGTAAAAATTTCTCTGGTTTCATATGCAATGTATTATCTATCTATTAAGCATGGTGTGTGTTCACAATCAATTTATACACTTGAAAGTAGTAAAGCCTAATATCATCATTATTTTTAAAGTAGAATAAAATGAAATTAAAATTTTAATGCAATATATTTTCTTGGTATTGTAATGGTGTGTGTGTGTGTGTGTGTGTGTGTGTGTGTGTGTGTGTGTGTGTGTATGTGTTTCTCTTTGATATTATAGCCCATTCTTTAAGGCATCAGATTTTCTCAGTGAAAACTATGAATTCAAGTTTAAATTTTCAGTGTAGGGCAATTAGAAAGGAAGAGTCTCGATAAGATAAGAAGAGGATATGGAGACCATGATAGCCAGCTCTATTTGGCTCCCTAAGAACAATTTTCTTAGTTCAATTTTACAACTCATCCACAAAACATATTCTGGAAGATGCAGCATATGGTTTTGCTATTTAGAAGTTAATTTACCTCTTTTCTTTAGTCGTAAACTTCTATGTCTTTTGTCCTTTAATTTGAAGCATTTATTTACTCATCCTTCCAACAAATATTTATTGAACACAGTGAATGTGGCAGTTATTCTTCTTTTCTACACACTGGATACACAACATCAAGTTCAAGCAAAAATGTAAACAAATCTCTATCCTGTGGAACTTACATTCAGCATCCACTAACAACCTTTTCACTTAACAGGCTCTGTGCTTATGCCTAGGAATAAAATGAATAAACAAGGTACAACTTTAGGATATCACATTTTAGTTGGGGAGTCAAAAATGTAAAAAAAAATAAAGTAAAAATAAACAGCTTAAGTAACAGAGCAAGAAATCAATTTAGTAAGTCAGATTTTCATATTGCTTACTATGATGAATTTCTCTTAGAATTTATAGTTAAAAAAAGAAAAGAAAAGCAGGAAGAAAGTAAGTAGCTGCTAAAGCATTAAAATGAAGTTCTCTGCAAAATGCTTAAAATTATATTGTGTGGGTTTGTCTCTTAATCATTTCTGACTCTTTGTGACCTCATGGACTGTAGACCACCAGGGTCCTCTGTCCATGGGATTCTCCAAGCAAGAATACTAGAGTGAGTTGCTATTTCCTTCTCCAGGGGAATATCCCAATTCCTGGACTGAACCTGGGTCTCTGACTTTGTACACAGATTCTTTACCATCTGAACTACTAGTTCTGAAATTGGTAAAAATTTGAGATGACTAATAAACATTTTGAATAACAATGCCTTCCTGGGATGTTGTGATTATTGTTAATGGCAACACCTCCAGGTTGTGGATGTATAGAAGCTTTGATTCAGATTTGATAGTGAGTGCAATATGTGTGTGTGTGTGTGTGTGTGTGTGTGTGTGTGTGTATAATTTTTGTATAAAAATATTCTATAAAATAATAATGAACTTTTTATGTGTATGCATATGCAGAATAGTGCTTAGAAAGCTGCTATTTCTCAAGACCTATCATACCTTTAATGAATCATGCTACTGCTACTGCTGCTAAGTCACTTCAGTCGTATCCGACTCTGTGCGACCCCATCCCTGGGATTCTCCAGGCAAGAACACTGGAGTGGGTTGCCATTTCCTTCTCCAATACATAAAAGTGAAAAGTGAAAGTGAAGTCGCTCAGTCATGTCCGACTCTTCACGACCCCATGGACTGCAGCCTACCAGGCTCCTCTGTCCATGGGATTTTTCCAGTGAAACATAAAATTAAGTAAATACAGTTTTTAAATAGTACATCTAGTTTATTTCCCTCTATTCAGAATATGAGGGAGCAAAGTAGAGAAATTTTGCTGAATTTCATACCCATGTATTTTCAGATCACTAATATAATTAAGTAATCAAGTATTTTTCAAATGCCACTTATTCCTTAGGAGCTATTTAAAACCATTTCCATATCCATTTTCTGTTTTGTGAGCTTTGTGTACAATGATGGTGTCTGACAATAACAGATGACAAATAATTGCAGAGTCATTAATTCAACAGTGAGTGCCTGAGTCTTACTGGATCATACTGGATTAGCAGTGCTTTCACACAAAAAAGAAAGCCAAGCAAAGTGTGGAAAATTCATAAGAAAAGAAATCTTGTTTTATTATTTAAAAAAAATTGCTTTATTAACATACTTAAGGCCTCCTTCAGAGCTTTTAAATAAATGAATACTCAGGATTGTCGAGTGAAAATATCATCTGCTATGTATTAAGTGATATTTGTGACTACTGAAATGATGCAAAATGAGAGGAAAGCCACTGGATGAGAACTCAGATCAGAATCAATACTTATATTTTATTTAATTGTTTGTAAAAATAGTTTACTTGCAAAAGCAAGGGAATAATCTTTCACATGTTTCTTATGTTTTGATAACATGAATCTAAGTTTTGGAGAACATAAAGAGAACCACAACATTAAAGCACAATCCATACCATTTGAAGCTGATTTTGTGTGGAGTATTACGTTTACCTCAGAAAAGAACTCAGAATTTGCATTGCATATGTGATCATAAATTTTTATGTCTTTTATAACACTGATTGCATTTTGTCTTTAATGATACTGAAGTTTCTCAAAACACTTAGGTTAAAAGCTGATGTTTTTGCTAAGGCATGCAATTAACATCTTTAAAATGGGACATGTACCATAAAGCTGAAAGACTTGTATAGTGAAAACTACCAAAAAGTGCTGAAGGAAATTAAAGACAAATATATAGAAAGTTATCCTGTGTTCATGGATTGGAGCACTTAATATTGTTAAGATGTTAATTCTATCAGAATAAATCTACAGATTTGATGTAATGTATGGGTATTATATATGTATATACAATGGGATAGTGTTCAGTCTTTAAAAAGGAAAGGAACCCTTGAATATGAAGCAATAAAGATAAGCCTTGAAGACATTATGTTAAGTGAACAAAGTGAGACACAATAGGACAAATACTGTATGAGTTCATGTAGGTACCTAGAGTAGTCAAATTCATAGAGACAAAAAATAGAATGAGGGTTTCCAAAGACTGGAAACTGAGAAGAATGAAAAGTTATTCATTAATAGGTATGGAATTTCAGTTGGGAAGACAAAAAAAAAAAAAATTGGAGCTGTATGATGGTGATGATTGAACAACAATGGGAATGTACTTAATACCTCTAAACTCTACAATAAAAATAGTGTACAAAATCATCTGCAGTGATTTTGAAGCCCAAGAAGACAAAATTTGTCACTGCTTCCACTTTCCCCCCTTCTATTTGCCTTGAAGTGATAGGACTGGATGCCATGATCTTACTTTTTTGAATGTTGAGTTTTAGATGAGCTTTTTCACTCTCCTCTTTCATCCTCATCTAAAGACTCTAGTTCTCTTTGCTTTCTGCCATTACAGTGGTATCATCTATATATCTGAGGTTGTTGATATTTCTCCTGGCAATCTTGATTGCAGCTTTCGAGTCATCAAGCCCAGCATTTCACATGTAGTACTTTGAATATGTTAGATATTAGGGTAACAATATACAACCTTGATGGACTCCTGTCCTGATTTTGAACCAGTCCATTGTTTCATGTCTGGTTCTAATTGTTGGTTCTTGACCTGCATACAGCATCTCAGGAGAAAGGTAAGATGGTCTGGGACTCCCATTCCTTTAAGAATCTTCCACAGTTTGTTGTGATCCACACAAAGGCTTGAGAGTAGTCAGTAAAGCAGAAGTAGATGTTTTTCCTGGAATTTCCTTGCTTTCTCTATGGTCCGACCAATCTTGCCAATTTGACCTCTGGTTCCTATGCCTTTTTTAAACCCAGCTTGTACATCTGGTGCTGCTGCTAAGTTGCTTCAGTCATGTCCAACTCTGTGTGACCCCATAAATGGCAGACCCCCAGGCTCCTCCGTCCCTGGGATTCTCCAGGCAAGAATATTGGAGTGGGTTGCCATTTCCTTCTCCAGCTTGTACATCTGGAAGTTCTCAATTCAAGTACTACTGAAGCCTAGCTTGAAGGATTTTGAATATAATTTTACTAGTGTGGGAAATGAGCACAACTGTCTGGTAGTTTGAACATTGCCCTTCTTTGGGGTTGAAATGAAAACACATTTTCCAGTCCTGTGGACAGTGCTGGGTTTTCCAAATTTGCTGACATATTGAGTGCAACACTTTAACAGCATCATCTTTTAGGATTTGAAATAGTTTAGCTGGAAATCTATCACCTCCACTTGCTTTGTTGGTAGTAATGCTTCCTAAGGACTGCTTGAATTCACACTCCTAATCTGTCTGCCAACATCCTGCCTGGCTCTAGGTGAGTGAACAGACCAACATGGTTATCCTGGTCATTAAGACCTTTTTTTGTATAGTTTTTCTGTGTTTTCTTGCCATCTCTTCTTAATTTCTTCTGCGTCTCTTAGGTCCTTATTATTTCTGTCCTTTAGCATGATTATCCATTCATGAACTGTTCCCTTGATATCTCCAATTTGCTCAAAGAGATCCCTAGTCTTTCCCATTCTGCTATTTTCTTCTATTTCTTTGCAAATTTCATTAAAGAAGGCCTTGTTGTCTCTCCTTAATATTTTCTGGAACTCTGCATTCATTTGGGTATATCTTCCTCTTTTTCCATTGCCTTTTGCTTCTTTTCTTTCCTCAGGTATTTGTGAACCCTCCTCAAATGACCATTTTACCTTCTTGTATTCCACCCCCCCCCCCCACCTTGGGATAGTTTTGGCCACTGCCTCCTATACAATGTTATGAATTTCTGTTCATAGTTTTTCAGGCACTGTCTACCAGATCTAATCCCTTGAATATATTCATCACCTCCACAGTATAATCATAAGGGATTTGATTTAGGTCATACTTGAATGGCCTAATGCTTTTCCCCATTTTCTTCAGTTTAACCCTGAATTTTGCAATAAGCAGATGATCTGAGCCACAGTCATCTCAAGGTCTTGTCTTTGCTTACTGTATAGAGTTTTTCCACCTTTGAATGCAAAGCATATGATGTACCTGATGTCAGTATTTACAATCTGGTGATGTCCATGTGTAGAGTTGTTTTCTTATGTTATTGGAAATAGGTGTTTGCTATCACCGGCACATTCTCTTGGAGGAATTCTGTTAGTCTTTGCCCTGCCTCTGCTTCATTTTGTTCTCCAAGGCCAAACTTGCCCATTACTCCAGGTATCTCTTGACTTCCTAATTTTGTATTCCAATCCCCTGTGATGAAAATATACATCTTTTTGTTGTTAGTTCTAGAAAGTCTTCTAGGTCTTCATAGAACTGATAACCTTCAGCTTCTCTGGCATCAGTGGTAAGGACATAGACTTGGTTTAGTGCAATGTTGAATGGTTTGCCTTTGGAAATGAACCTAGTTCATCCTGTCATTTTTTAGGTTGCACCCAAATACTGCATTTCAGAATCTTTTGTCAATTATGGGCACTATTCCATTTTTCTATAGGATTCTTGCTCACAGTAGTAGATGTAATGGTCATCTGAGTTAAATTTGTCCATTCCCATCCATTTTAGTTCACTGATTCCTAAAATGTCAATGTTTAGTCTTGACATTTCCTTCTTGACCATGTTGAATGTACCTTGAGCCACAGATGTAACATTCAAAGTTCCTATGCAATATTGTTCTTTACAGCATCAAATTTTACTTTCACCACCAGACACATCTACAACTGAGGGTCATTTCCACTTCGGCCTGCATGTTTCATTCTTTCTGGAGCTATTAGTAATTGCCCTCTACTCTTACCCAGTAGCCTATGGGACACCTTCCACCCTTGAGGCTCATCTTTTGGTGTCATAACTTTTTGTCTTTTTATACCATCCATTGGGTTCTCTCAGCAAGAATACTGGAAGGTTTTGCCATGGTGAAGCTGAAGCTCTAATACTTTGACCACCTCATGTGAAAATTCGATTATTTGGAAAAGACCCTTATCCTGAGAAAGACTGAAGGCAAAAAGAAAAGGGGACAGCAGAGGATGAGATGGTTGGATAGCAGCACCACCTTATTGACATACACTTTACCAGAAGTATATACTTTACTGTATATATCTTACCACAATGAAACAAATGTTTTTAAAATGTGGTACATGTACTCCTGGGGCTGCTGTACACTAAAGGGTATATTTTAACAGATATGTTTTTAGGAAATATCTTTTTTGGATTTCTGTGTCCTCTTTTCTAGAACAGCTTTACCATGGAGCACTCCTGAGAATAGGCTACTTTACCTTCATACCTCTACTACAACACTCACTGTGTTCCTGCACTAGACAGAAGGCATCTTTCACCTGCCATGAATGTTATTATAGTGCATTGCCCATGGTCTTAAAACCCCTCAAAACACCAAATAAGTTAAAATTTAATTTTTTTGTGCAATTCAAGCTCCTGTGATCAAGTCACAATAAACTCCCAGTAGGGATTATTATATTTCCCTTTCTAAGATATTTCTTTTAAAAGGTGTACAAAGTTTCAGTTATATCAGGTGAAATAGTCTTAGGAATGTACTGTACAATATAGTATCTATAGTTTAAAATACTGTATTGGATATTTTAAAATTTGCTGAGACCTCTACCTTTTATCATTTTATATCCTATCTTTCTTTATCTTCATGCCAGTTAATACCAAAAAACATAGTTTTAGATACACATACATAAAATGTCTTCTTGTAGAATATAAGTTGTTTGTTGATTGCTTTATTTCTATCACCTGTTATATAGTACCTGCATAAAACATGTGTTTAATGGCTGGGTAAAGGAAAGAAAGATAAAAGCAAAAAGAGAAAAAAAATTAAAAACAGAAATAAAAGAAGAAAATGAATTTACTTTTTCTTTAAATATAAGCTGTGAATTATATGAAACCTTATTTTATACCTTAAATTCAATATTCCATACTTTCTAGATGTTCTGAGTTTCACTTTTTTTCAACTATAGAAATGTAAGTTTATACACAGAATTCAAAATTACACAGCACTGTTTCACATCTAAAAATGTCCAACTCATTTTTCCTTACCTCATCCATTTTTCTTTTTCACTAGAGAGTCTGCTCACTTACCCCCTGAAATCTTAAATCATGAAGTCCTGTGTGCATCATTGCTCCCAACACTTTCAGAATTTCCAGGAAACCCTACCCATTATCCCAGCTCTCGGTGATCACTCCCTTCTCTACCTTTCTTGCAGCAATGCAATGATTACCATGCTACATGTTGCTCTTAATGGTTTGTTTATGGTTTCAAGTAAGTTGTTCATAATTCCCTAAATATTTTGAAAATGAGATCTGGGAAGAAATTTAGCCTTCCTTTTTTTTTCCCCCACATAAGGAGAACATAACAGAATAAACTGAAGATATTACATGCTTTGTTCCTGCATTGAATGTGAACTTGCTATAGCACTTCTCATCACAATGTTCAACATTTCAGTTGCACCCTCTCCACTGAGTAATATCTTTTGTACTCAATCTTGGTGTTACTTGGCACAGTTCACAAATTTCTCCCTGTATCTTTCTCAGTTGGACTTCTTATGGTTGCATTGGTATGATTTAAACTTCATTTATCCAGTGCCAACAGTTACTTCCTTTTTCTATTCATCAGTACACTTTGTGTATATGGTGAAATAAAGAATCTCCCAGTTCAATAACTTTATTCATGATTATTATATTTCTGTCTCTTACCCTATCTACTCTTATTCTCCAGTACATATTGAGTACTCACCATGTGCAAGATTGTATACTCAGTATCTTATTCACTAGTGCATCCTCAATTTGAGGATAATGATGTTATATAATACTGAATAAAAAATACTTAATAAATAAATTAATACTGAATAAATACTGAAAAATAAAGTCCCTCAATAAATAATATTGTATAGAACATCTTTCCCCAACCTTTTTGGCACTAAGGACTGGTTTCATGGAAGACAGTTTTTCCACATACCAGGGTTGGGGGCACAATTTTGGGATGATTCAAGCACATTTCATTTATTATGTACTTTATTTCTATTATTACATATTACTTGTACAATGGAATAATTATACAACTCACCATAACACAGAATAAGTGGGAGTACTGAGTTTGTTTTTCTGCAACTAGATGGCCATGTCTGGAAGTGATGGGAGACAGTAACATTTTAAGTGAGTTGCTTATATTCAGACTACTGTATATTCTTCTTTTGACTGCTGTCATTGCATAAAACTCTGCTTCACAAAGATAGGATGTTGGAAATAGAAGCAACTTTTTCAGGGCTTTTGTGTTAATCTCAGGATATTTCACCTCAACTTTAATCCAGAATGCATAGAGATTTTAAGTTGTCTGAAACATACTTTTAAATCCACCATCATTTGTGATCTCAAGCAGTTGATTCTCTTACAGCACAAACAAGGTTGATTCACCTGACTTATTCACAAATGGATCATGGATCCATTCTTTCTCAGTTCAGGAGTCTTTTGTGGTTGGGAAGTAATGCTCAAACTCTTTTGAAAGCTGAGAAAGGTTATCATGCACCAGTTGGAGAAAGAAGGCCCTGGTTCAGTCTCTTTCAAAGTCTCTGCTAATGTTTGAATTGTCTCCAAAATCCCAACATTCACTCATCACCTCCATAATTCCAGTTTGACCTTGAATGCAACCACTTAATAAGCCAATGTGAACACAGTTGTTCTCATCTGAAGTGACAGATTGAGTTCATTGAGTCAGCTGAATATGTCTCATAAGTAAGCAAATTTTGCAACCCATTCTGTGTCACTGAAATATGCTCCAGTGTGGACCATTTTTCTAAAAGAAATCTCTGGTATGACTCTCATAACTCAAAAACTCTGGCCAGTGATCTCTTTTTAGACAGTCATCTTACAGCTGTGTACAAGAGAAGACATGTGAGTTCTGCAGAGCTGTACAAGCATATATGAGTTAAGGGCATGCACTTTAATATTGTTAACATCTTAAATCATATGTTGCAAAACATTTTTAAGTTCAGGTGACAAATTTGGCTCCTCAGTATTTACCTATGGATGATACACTGTGTAAACTCACATTCAGAAGCAATCTCTTTGACCTGGGTAGTGAAATTAGAAAACCATCCAATCATGGCAGCCCTTCTGTTTGTGCATATACTGATACAAAATGACCAATTCAGTTTTCCTGATATGAAATCATTCAAAGACTTGAATAGTTCTGCAGTTGTGCTGTTGGTTGGCAACAAAGGTGCACATAACATACCCCATGTATACCCTCCTAAAATATATATATCATATAAAAACAAGCATCATTGCCTTATTGTCAACATTGGTAGACTTGTCAACTTGGATTGTGTATCATGGTGACTCAATCCTCTCTAACAGCTCTGCCTCAATATCTTCTGCTATTTCATCAATTCATCTAGTTATGGTGCTAGTCGAAAGAGGAATATGCACCACAATTTGAAGCACAGATTCTTACAAATTCACTGCAGATGTCCTTAGCAGCAGGCAGAATCAACTCTTCATCAATAGGAAAGGGCTTCCTAGCTTTAATGTGATTAGCCATCAAGAATGATACTCTTAGTATAGACACATTTGATGAAATGATGGCTTTCAACAATCACGTCTGTTGTTTGTGTTCACTTTTGAAAAATTCCAAAAGCTTGTCTTTTAGCAGAGGCACTTGGCCACTTGGTGAAGCAGTTTAGAAGGTTTAATGGCTTTAATGGATAGTCAGTCACTACATATTATACAAAGCAAGCTTGGAGAGTGGGAATTTATATTGCAATGAACCTGTAATTTGAGTAAGACTCTTGGTATTTTCTTTTAAAGGCAGCCTTATTTTGCTGGCAGTCTTCTGCTGTCTCATCATTGGGTCTTTTCTCTTTTCCAAAGATTTGCGCTCCCATAAGAATCCAATGCCACTACTGATCCAACAGGAGGCAGAGTTCAGGTGGTAATGTGGGTGATAGGGAGTGGCCGTAAAAATATATAAACATTTGCTCACTCACCTGCTGCTCAACTTCTGCTGCCCAATTCCTGATCGGTGGCCTGGGGATTGTGGATCCCTGTTATAGAAGATATTACAGGCCTCAGAACTGGCAGCTAAGATGAAAGAGGCTGAAAATCCTTCCAGTGTGGAGAGATGACTTTTCCAAACATCTAAGTAAAATGACCACAATAATCCTGTGGGACCTAACTTGGTCCAACACCTTGGACCAACACCTTGCCCTCCTCAAGTCTATAAATGCATAGTTCCATGAAAACAAAGGAATTGATTAAAATAGGAGTCAAGGAGAGTACATAGTTTATGGTAATAGGCTTATCCCTCACTCCACTTTTAGGTACGCAGCAGCTATATTGCCTATATTCAAACAAAAAGTGGAAACTGACATCTCATTCCTCATTTGAATGTCTTCCTCTCATGCAGTAGGGTAGCTGATCCTAATTATCTCCTTGAGTCCGCAGAGTAGCAAAGGGGAAGAGTCAGCAACTCCAGGTAATTGAAGTTTTTAGTTGGGCTAGATTAGCTTGGTTAAGTACCTGAATGTGACCTAAAACCAATGAGATTTTTCTCATGAGAGTATTACAGGAGAGAAAGACAATTAAGAACAGCATAATTAAAGACAGTAAGTAGAAACTAAAGAAAGAAAATATTTTTTTTTCATACTATAGACTTAGAAGTATTCAATAAATCTGATCATTTGAATGGATGAAAAAATATGGAAAATAAAATTCAATACAAAATATACTCCATTCAACATTAACTACTAGAAAGTTCATGAATTTCATAACAAGCACATCAGAATTTGAACATTTGAATCATGGCTTTCTGTCACGTATTTTGTGACCCTGGGCAAGTCATTCAACATTTCAGTTGCTTTTAATCCATAAAGTCATATGCTAAAATTTACATCAAATTAGGATCAAATTAAACTAAACAAGAGAGGCATATTAAGATCTTTGCACATGCTTCTTTTTCCTCATTCCCCCAGGAGTTGGCACCTGACAGATTGTATTTGCAACACAAAACACAAAATAAGAAATCATATGACAATATCATTTGATTCAAAAATAAGTAGTGTAAGATTCAAAATATAAGTACATGACTTCTAGTGAGGACTACTGGTATTCTTCTGGAATTTGAAAGACAAATGCCTTTTTAAGATAAATTTATTTATTTTCAATTGGTGGAAAATTGCTTCACAATATGTGTTAGTTTCTGCCATACATCAACATGAAACAGCCATAGGTATGCATATGGCCCTTCCCTCTTGAACCTCCCTCTGACCTTCCACCCTGGCCCATCCCTCTAGGTTGTCACAGATAATGTATGAATAACAAAGTTGTGGTACATATATGTAGAGTGGAACATTATTCACCTACAAAAAGGAATACATTTGAGTCAGTTCTAACCAGGTGGATGAAGTTAGAGCCTATTTTACAAAATGAAGTAAGTTAGAAAGAGAAAACACACACACACACACACACACACACACACATCATATATTAGCACATATGCGCTGTGCTCAGCTGCTTCAGTCATGTCTGACTCTTTGCAACCCCATGGCCTGTAGTCTGCCAGGCTCCTCTGTCCATGGGATTTTCCTGGTGGGAATACTGGAGTGGATTGCCATTTCCTTCTCCAAGGGATCTTCCCAATCCGGGGATCAAACCCAAGTCTCTTGAGTCTCCTGCATTGCAGACAGATTCTTTACAGCTGAGCCAGGGAAGCCGATTAACACATATATATGGAACAGAGAAAGATGGTGCTGATGAACCTATTTGGGGACACAGAGAAAGAGAAAGTATTTACTGCATGACTCAGGGAACTCAAACCCAGTGTTCTGTGAAAAATGATGCTTTAATAGGCTCAGATTATGGGGAGGAAGTCTAGAGAGCAGTATGATTTGCAAGAAGGACAACTTTTATTTGAGTAATTGGTAATATGGAGAGCAGAAAAGGATACATAATTAGGTCACACATGAGGTAGATAGAGCTTCATGGAACTAACTCTCAGAATGAGAAGATATTAATAATGTTTGTTTCAATATAGCAGATGTTAATGATTACTGATCACCATAAATTATAGCAAACATTAAGTATATAATCAGTTATATTTTAAAATTCATTATTAATATACCAACTAAATTTTATAAATATTGATAATGTGTTACAGAAGCTTTAAACTCATGATATATTCCTCTGAATACACATTATTGCTCTACTATTTACTCACTATTGTATTCAGTCACTTACTGCTGTAATATCTGGAAAATCTGTCCTCTAAATATTCTATTTCACTCAGCTTCAGGTTTCACTTTATTTTCTTACACTCAAAATGATGAGCACAATTTATATAATTTAGTATATTTACTAGTATAATAAAAAATTAATGGGCTGACAGATTTCTTTTCATAGGAGAAATAACTCTACTTTCAGCTAACCTTGATCACCTTCTACTGGCTGTTCCATTAAAATTCTACTTCATTCCACATTAACTTATCAGTAGTTATTAAAATAATAGAAATAACTTGGAAGGGTAAAACTGACAAAACATTCTTATTTATCAGTAGGTAATTTAAATTGGGCTGTATTTAAACACACAGATTCGTTATTCAGCCTCCATTTTAAAGAATTTATTTGCCTACAGTTTCAATTTCCATGCTAGTGATGGGTCTGTTAAGATTATCTATATCTTCCTGGTTCAGTTTTGGAAGGTTATAATTTTCTAAGAATTTTTTCTTTTCTTCCACATTGTTCATTTTATTGACATATAGTTGCTGACAGTAATCTCTTATGATCCTTTGTATGTCTGTGTTGTTGTGATTTCTTCACTTTCATTTCTAATTTTATTGATTTGATTCTTCTCCCTTTTTTTCTTGATTAGTCTGGCTACTGTTTGTCTATTTTGTTTATCTTTTCAAAGAATCAGGTTTTAGTTTTGTGGATTTTTGTTATATCTCCTTTGTTTCTATATCACTTATTTCTGCTCTGATTTTTATGATTTCTTTCTTCTAATAAGTTTGGGGTTCTTTATTTCTTCTTTTTCTAGTTGCTTTAGGTGCAAAGTTAGTTTATTTATTTGATGTTTCTCTTGTTTCTTGAGGTAAGCTTGTATTGCTATGACCTTCCTCTTAAGACTTCTGTTACTAGTTACTAAATCCCATAGGTTTTGGGTTGTCATGTTTTCATTTTCATTTGTTTCCATGCATATTTTGATTTCCTTTTTGATTTCTTCCATGATTTGTTGGCTAATCTAAAGCATGTTGTTGATCCTCCATATGTTTGTATTTTAATAAATTAATTTTTTAAATAATTAATTTTTAAATAAAATAGGACATTCCATCCAAATGCAGAAGCATTCACCTTCTTCTCAAGTGCCATGGAACGTTCTCCAGGAAGGACCATATCTTGGGTCACAAATCAAACCTCAGTAAATTTAAGAAAAATTAAATTGCATCAAGTATCTTTTCCAACCACAATGCTATGCAACTAGGTATCAATTATAAGGAAAAAAACTGTAAAAAGACACAAACACGTTTCTAAATAACCAACAGATTACTGAAGAAATCAAAGGAGAAATAAAAAAATATTCTAGAAACAAACAAGAATGAAAACACGACATCTCAAAATGTATGGAATGCAGTGAAAGCAGGTCTAAGAGGGAAGTTTATAACAATACAATCCTATCTCAAAACACAAGCAAAACATCAAATAGACAACCTAACTTTACACCCAAAACAAGTGGAAAAGAAGAAAAAATAAAAATAAAAAAGCAAAATTAGCAGAAGGAAAGCAATCAAAACGATCAGAGCAGAAATAAGTGAAAAGAAATGTAAGAAAAAAATAGAAAAGTTCAATATTTTTGCTATATTTGATATCTAATCTTACTGCATTGTGATTAGAAAAGATGTTTGAAATGATTTCAGTTTTTAAAAACTTACCAAGGCTAGATTTATGGCCCAGGATATTACCTATCCTGGAGAATGTTAGTGTGCACTTGAGAAAAAGATGATGTTCATTGTTTTGGGGTGATATGCCCTATAAATACCAATTAGATCTAACTGGCCCATTGTATCATTTAAAGGTTGGGTTTCCTTGCTAATTTTCTGTCTGATTGATCTATCCATAGGCATGAGTGGGTTATTAAAATCCCCCAGTATTATTGTGTTATTGTTAATTTCTCCTTTCATACTTGTTATTATTTGCCTTATGTATTGAGGTGCTCCTATGTTGGGTGCATATATATTTATAATTGTTATATCTTCTTTGATTTTTATGATTTTTTTCTAATTTTTATTATCTTTGATCATTATGTAATGTCCTTCTTTGTCTTGTTTCATGGTATTTATTCCAAAGTCTATTTTATATGACATGGTATTGTTACTCTTGCTTTCTTTTGGTCTCCATCTGCAGAAAATAACTTTCCATCACTTCACTTTCAGCCTGTGTGTGTCCATTGGTTTAAGGTGGGTCTCTTGAAGATAGCATACATAATGGTCTTGTTTTGTATCCATTCAGCCAGTCTTTGTCTTTTGGTTGGAGACCTCAATCCATTTGCATTTAAGATAAATATTGACAAGTATGATCCCATTTCCATTGACATTGCTGCTTTGGGTTCAATTTTATAAACTTTTCTGTGTTTCCTGTCTAGAGAAGAGCTGGATTAAGAAAAGCCCAGAACCAGATGGCTTCACCAGTGAATTCTACCAAAAATTTAGAGAAGAACTAACATGTATCCTACTCAAACTCTTGTAGAAAACTGCAGAGGATGGAAACTCCCAAGCTCATTCTATGAGACCACCATCACCCTAATACCAAAACCAGACAGAGATGTCACACAAAAAGAAAACTACAGTCCAATATCACTGATAAACATTGATGCAAAAATCCTTAAAAAATTCTAGCAAACAGAATCCACCAACATATTACAAAGATCATACCTCATGACCAAGTGGGCTTTAACTGAGAGATGGAAGGATTTTTCAATATTCAGAAATCAATCAATGTGATACACCATATTAACAAATAGAAAGATAAAAACCATATGATGAGCTCAATAGGTGTGGAGAAAGCCTTTGACAAAATTCAACAGCCATTTATGACAAAAACTTTCCAGAAAGCAGGAATAGAAGGAATATACCTCAGCATAATGCAAGTCATCTACAATAAATCCACAGCAAACATTATCCTCAATGGTGAAAAATTGAAAGCATTTCCTCTAAAGTCAGGAAAAAGACAAGGTGCCCACTCTTACCATTACTATTCAACAGAGTGTGGAAGCCTTTGCCACAGAAGTCAAAGAATAAAAATAAATAAAAAGAATCCAGATTGGAAAAGAAGCAAAATTGTCACCCTTTTCAGGTGACATGATCCTCTACATAGAAAAGCCTAAAGACACCACCAGAAAATTACTAGAGCTAATCAAGGAATATAGTAAAGTTGCAGGATATAAAATTAATACACATAAACCCCTTGCATTCCTATATACTAACAATGAGAAAATAGAAAGAGAAATTAAAGAAACAATCCCATTCAACATTGTAATGAAAATAATAAATTACTTCAGTATAAATTTAATTAAAAAACAAAAGATCTATATATAGAAAACTATAAAACACTGATGAAAGAAATCAGTGATGACACAAATAGATGGAGAAGTATACCATGTTTATAGATTGGAAGAATCAATATAGTGAAAATGATCAATATAGTTTCAATGCAATCCCTATCAAGCTACCAACTGTATTTTTCATAGAACCAGAATAAACAATTTCACAATATGTATGAAACCACAAAAAAACTCTAAATAGCCAATGCAATCTTGAGAAAGAAGAATGGAACTGGAGGGATCAACTTGCCTGACTTCAGACTATACTATAAACCTACAGTCATCAAGACAGTATGATACTGGCACAAAGACAGAAATATAGATCAATGGAACAAGCAAGCAAAAAAGGCTCAGACATTCATCCAAGCATCTATGGACACCTTATCTTTGACAAAGGAGGCAAAAATATAGAATGGAGAAAAGACAATCTCTTTAACAAGTGCTGCTGGGAAAATTGGTCAACCACCTGTAAAAGAATGAAACTAGAACACTTTCTAACACCATACATAAAAATAAACTCAAAATGGATTAAAGATCTAAGTGTAAGACCAGAAACTATAAAACTCCTAGAGGAAAGTATAGGCAAAACACTCTCTGACATAAATCACAGCAAGATCCTCTATGACCCACCTCCCAGTGTAACAGAAATAAAAACAAAGAGAAATAAACAGGACCTAATTAATCTTAAAACATTCTCACAGCAAAGGAAACTATAAGTAAGGTGAAAAAGCAGCTTTAAGAATGGGAAAAAATAATAGCAAATTAAACAAGTGCTGCTGCTGCTGCTAAGTTGCTTCAGTCCTGTCCGACTCTGTGCAATCCCATAGATGGAGTCCACCAGGCTCCCCCGTCCCTGGGATTCTCCAGGCAAGAACACTGGAGTGGGTTGCCATTTCCTTCTCCAATGCATGAAAGAGAAAAGTGAAAGTGAAGTCACTCAGTCGTGTCCGACTCTTTGCGACCCCATGGACTGTAGACTACCAGGCTCCTCCATCCATGGGATTTTCAGGCAAGAGTACTGGAGTGGGCTGCCATGAAACACCTGACAAAGAATTAATCTCTGAAATACAAGCAGCTCATGCAGCACAATACCAGAAAAATAAGTGACCCAATCAAGAAACATGACAAAGAACTAATCACCGCCACACCTGGCCATCACTGGGATAGACCCAAATCTTCCAGGGCAGCTTCAGGGGTAAACCCCAGTGGATGACCCACATGAAGAAATGGAAATAAAGCCACAGTTGAAATCCAGGGGCAGTTCAGCTAAGGAAGAAGACCCAAAATCTTCCCAGCAGCTGCACAAGCTGCAGACTAAATTCATATAATTGACTAGGCAGACTCTGTGCCTATGGAATATATAAAAGGACATTCAGAGCTACCTCAAAAGAAAGAACAAAAACCACTACAATATTGTAAAGTAATTAGCCTCCAACTAATAAAAATAAATGAAAAGAAAAAAAATTAAAAAAATAAATTGCAGGGGGAAAAAAAAAGAAAGTGCATTAGTTATGATAGCTGTGGACATTGGTGGCAAGAACACACAGAAGTAGGACCAGAACAGAATCTGAGCTTCCCCCATAACAGGTCCAAGGACAAACACAGTGTTGGAGGGCATGCTAGGGAGGTGAGACGGACTGTAACTCCCAGCGAGGGAAAGGTTCTGAACAACACTGACTCAAGAAAAACATTTATTATTCTTGTTTTGACTTGTTCTGTAGTTTCTTTTGGATTTTTTTTTTCTTTTACTTTCCTCCTGGACCCTTCTCTATTGTAGTTGTCAATATTATTGGCACTATGAAATCTAAGCTTTTCAGTATTTTTTTTTTAATCACACTTTCTATTGTTATAAACTTCTGTCTCTACTTTGGGCTTCTACAGTTCTCTGGAGTTTTCCTATTTTTTTTCTTTCCTCTTCATTTATTTTTTTTAATTTTAATTTTTAATTTTTTAAAACCTATTCTTATTTTTTCTGCATTAATTCCTTTGTTTGCTTTTCCTAATATTCTTTCCCCCTTACAGCTAATCTTTAATATACATAAACATTCTTTATCTGCCTCTATTTAGATTTGCATATCCATTCTTTGTTTCTTTTCTTTCTTTCCTTTCCTCTGAACATATTTGTTAGTTTTGCTTTCATTGTTTTTTCCCCCAGTTTCCATCTTGCTTTAGTCTTGTTTTCCAATCTGTGCTTTAGTTAGCTTTGTTCTTAACTGGTAAATATCATTTTTGGTTTCCTTTGTTCACTGGGTCAATCTATTGTACTTTATTTTTGTTGGACGTTTTGATTTTACTTATGGATGCATATGTATATGGGTATATTCCATTATTTTAATTATTATTTGCCTGACTGTGTAATTGCCATTTGTCTGTGGATCATCTTTGGTTTCTCATTTTGGGGTATGTGTTTTAATCTCACTTAAATGCCATAATAAACCACTTGTGGAATCTTTGTTCCTGACAGAGGTCAAGCCCTGAGCCTTTGGAGTGGGAGCACTGACACCAAGATCCTAGACTAACAGAGAACTAACCATAGGGAGAATCAAATAGTGAGAACTCACACAAAGGAAATTACTTGAATACAAGACCCAGCATCATGAAACCACCAGTATCACCCCACACAGGACGCCTCATCCAAATAACAAACAAAACAAAAATACAAACCCAATCATCAGTAGACAGGATTACCACCTCACTCAGCCTTGCCCATCAGAGGAAAAGCAAAAAAAAAAAAAAAAAAAACTTAAAACTTAATATAAATCTCATTCTATACAAAGCTGATACAAACCACTACACCAACCTTGGTGGGGTGGGGAGGGTGAAACCAAAAGGAAGAAAGAACTCAACCTTGGAGCCTGGGAAAAGGAGACCTCAAACACAATAAGTTTAAGAAAAGCAATAAAAAGTCAGAGAAGTACAGCACAAATGAAAGAAAAAAAAAAAAAAAAAAAAAACAGAAACACAGAAGTCCAAATAAATGAAAAGGAAATAGGCAAACTACCTGAAAAAAAAATCAGAATAATGATAGCAAAGATTATCAAACACCTTGAAAACAGAATAGACAAATGCAAGAATCAATTAAGAAAGACTTAGAAGAATTAAAAATAAACATACAGAGACAAACAACACAATTATTGAATTCAAACATAGGAATCAATATTGAAGAAATCAATAACATTTGAAGCAGAAAAATGAATCAGAGATCTAGAAGATAAAAATGGTTGAAATAACTTCTAAAGAGCAGAATAAAGTAAGAAGAATGAAAAGAACAGGGGATAGTCTCAGAGACTTCTGTGACAATATCAAACACACCAACATTCAAAGTATAGGGTTCCCAGAAGAAGAAGAGAAAAAGAGAAGGTATAAGAAAAATTTTGAAGAGATTAGAGCTGAAATTTCCCCAACATGGTAAAGGAAATAGTCAACTAAGTTCAAGAGGTGCAAAGAATCCCATACAGGATAAACCCAAGGATAAACACACCAAGACACATACTAAACAAACTAACAAAGATTAAACACAAAGAAAGAATATTAAAAGCAGAAAGGGAAAAGCAACAAGTAACATACAAGGGAAACCCCATATGTTTTACAGCTGATCTTTCAGCAGAAACTATGCAAGCCAGAAAGGAATGGCAGGGTAAATTTAAAGTACTGAAAGGGAAAAATCTACAACCAAAATTGCTGTACCTGGCAAGGATCTCATTCAAAGTTGATGGAGAAATCAAAAGCTTTTCAGACAAGCAAAATTTAAGAGAATTCAGTACTACCAAACCAGTTTTACAACAAATGTTAAAGGGAATTATATAGTCAAGAAATACAAAAGAAGAAAAAGATCTACAAAATCAAACCCCCAAAATTAAGAAAATGGCAATAGGAACATATATATCGATAATTAGTTTGAATGAAAATGGATTGAATGTTCCAACCAAAAGACACAGTTAAGCTGAATGGATACAAAAACAAGACCCATATATGTGCTATCTACAAGAAACCCATTTCAGACCTAAAGACATCTATAGACTGAAAGTGAAAAGATGGAAAAAGTATATTCCATACAGATAGAAAGCAAAAGGAAAGCTGGAGTAAGAATCCTCATAGCAGGCAAAATAGGCCTTAAAAAATAAATACAAGTGATAAGGAAGGACACTACATAATGATCAAGGGATCAATCCAAAAGGAATACATAACAAATGTAAATATCTATGCACCCAACATAAGAGCACTTCAATACATAAGAAAAACACTAACAGACATAAAATGAGAAATTGACAGCAACATAATAATGGTAAGAAACTTTGACATCCCACTCACACCAATGGACAGATCATCAAAACAGAAAATTAATTAAAAAAAAAACCAAAATTAACAGAAGGAAAGCAATTATAAAGATCAGAGCAGAAATAAGTGAAAAGAAATATAAGAAAAAATAGAAAAGAGTAATAAAACCAAAATCTGGTTCTTTCAAAAGATAAACAAAATTGACAAACCTTTAGCCACATACATCAAGAACAAAAGACAGAAGAACCAAATCAAAAAAATTAGAAATGAAAAAGGAGAGGTTACAACAGACAATGCAGAAATACAAAAGGTTATAAGAGACTATTATGAACAACTATATGACAATAAAATGGATAACCTGCAAGAAATGGACAGATTCTAAGAAAAATTCAGTTTTCCAAGACTGAACCAGGAAGAAATAGAAATTATTAACAACCCAATTACAAATACTGAAATTGAAGCTGTGATCAAAAATCTCCCCAAAAAAACAAAAGCCCAGGACCAGATGGCTTTTCAGCAGAATTCTATCAGACATTTAGAGAAGAGCTAATGTCTATCCTTTTAAAACTTTTTTTTCAAAAAATAGCAGAGGAACACTTCCAAACTCATTCAACAAGAACCATCACCCTGATATCAGACAAAGACAACACACAAAAAAGAAAACCACAGACCAATATGACAGATGAACAGAGATGCAAAAATCCTCAACAAAATTTTACCAAATAGAGTTCAACAACACATTGAAAGGCTCACACGCCATGATCAAGTTGGGTTTATTCCAGGGATGCAAAGATTCTTCAAGATATGCAAATCAATCAATATGATATTAACAAACTGAAAGATAAAAATCATATGATCCTCTCAATAGATGCAGAGAAAGCCTTTGACAAAATTCAGGACCCATTTATGATTAAAACTCTTCAAAAAGCATACTTAGAAGGAACCTATCTCAACATAGAAAAGGCTATATATGACAAGCCTACAGCAAACATTACTCTCAGTGGTTAAAAACTGAAAGCATTCCCCCTAAGATCTGGAACAAGATAAGGGTGTCCACTTTCAGCACTATTATTCAACATAGTTTTGGAAGTCCTAGCTACAGCATCATAGAAGAAAAAAAAAAAAAAAGAGGAATCCAGATCAGAAAAGAAGAAGTAAATCTCTCCCTGTTTGCAGATGATACAATACTATACAGAGAAAACCCTAAAGATACAATCAGAAAATTACTAGAGTTAATCAGTGCACTTAGTAAAGTTGCAGGATACACAATCAATACACAGAAGTCACTTGCATTCCCATATAATAATAATGAAAAATCAGAAAGATAAACTAAGAAACAAATCCCATTCACCTTTGCAACTAAAAGAATATAATATCTAGGAACTTACCTAGATGAAAAACTTACCTAATGAAAAAAAAAAAAAGAACTGTATTAGGAAAATTATAAGACACTTATGAAAGAAATCAAAGATAACATAAATACATGGAGAGATATTCCATGTTCCTGGGTAAGAAGAATCAATATTGTGAAAATGACTATACTACCAAATGCAATCTAATCTACAGATTCAACATGATCCCTATCAAATTACCAATGGCATTTTTCACAGAACTAGTACAAAGAATTTCATAATTCATATAGAAATACAAAAGACCCCAAATATACAAAGCAGTCTTCAGAAAGAAGAATGGAACTGGAGGCATCAATCTTCTTGACTTCAGATTATACTACAAAACTACAGTCATCAAGACAGTATGGTTCTGGCACAAAAACAGAAATATAGTCCAATGTAACAAGACAGAAAGCCCAGAAATAAACCTATGCACCTATGGGTGTCTTATTTCTGACAAAGGATGCATAAATATACAATGGGGCAAAGACATCCTCTTCAATAAGTGGTGCTGGGAAAACTGGAAATCTATATATAAAAGAATGAAATTAGAACACTTCCTAACACCATACACAATGATAAATTCAACATGGATTAAAGAACCAAATATAAGATAAAAAACTATAAAACTCTTAGAGGAAAACATAAGCAGAACACTTGATGGCATAAATCAAAACAAGATAATCTATGACCCACCTCCTAGAGTCATGGAAATAAAACAAAAGTAAACAAGTGGGACCTGATTAAACTTAAGAGCTTTTGCACAGTAAAGGAAACTGTAAGCAAGGTGAAAAGACAACCCTCAGAATGGGGGAAAATAATAGGAAATGAAGCAATTGACAAAGGATTAATTTCCAAAATATACAAGCAACTCATACAACTCAATACCAGAAAAAACAAGTGGAATAAAGACCTAAACAGACATTTCTCCAAAGAAGGCATACAGATGGCTAATAAATACATGAAAAGATGCTCAACATTGATATATAAAATTTAGAAAAATGGTACTGAAAAATTTATTTACAGGGCAGCAATGGAGAAACAGACATAGAGGTTAGATTTATGGGCATGGGGAGAGAGGAGGAGAAGCTGCGATATATGGAGAGAGTGACAAGAAACTTATATTATCATATGCAAAATAGATAGCCAATGGGAATTTTCTGTATGTCTCAATAAACCCAAACAGGGGCTCTGTATCAGCCTAGAGGGGTGGGATGGGGAGGGAGATGGGAGGGGGATTCAAAAGGGAGCAGATATAACATGTATACCTATGGCTGATTTATGTCAAGATTTGACAGAAAACAACAAAATTCTGTAAAGCAATTATCCTTAAATTAAAAAAAAAAAAAAAAAAGCTGGTGCCCTAGGGACACCCAGAGGGTGTGGAGGGAGGTGGGAGGTGGGTTTGGGACAGGGGGACATATGTACACCCGTGGCTGATTTATGTCAATGTATGGCAAAAACCGCCACAGTATTGTAAAGTAATTAGACTCCAACTAAAAAAATTAATTTAAAAAAAAGAGTTCATTTGCCATTTTCTTTATATTGGTAGTTCTTAACACTCAATAAATATAAAAACTTGGACAAACTTTAAAATTTAGCAGCATTGATAACCCACCTGCAGACATTCTGTTTTAATTAATCTGTCCTGGATCATGTGTAGCATTTGTTCTAAGAGCTTCTCAGGTGGTTTTAATATGAAGTTGGTTTTAGATTCACTTCTCTGAAACTTCCTTCAGCTCTTCTGGAAATGTTGAATTGCTCTGCCTTTTAGGGTGTCAAGCTTCCCTGGTGGTTCAGCTGGTAAAGAATCTGCCTGCAATTTGGGAGACCTGGGCTTGATCTCTGGGTTGGGAAGATCCCCTGGAGAAGGAAACAGCTACCCACTCCAGAATTCTGGCCTGGAGTATCCCATGGACTGGAGAAGTCCATGGGGTCATAAAGAGTTGAACATTACTGAAAGACTTTCACATAGGGTGTCAAAGATCTACTCATAATTCTGATATTTTCATATAGACTTGTAATATTTCCATTTATGCATCAGTCTCCTTGCTCTCAGTTTGCTAGCAAATTTGGAAAACTCAGCAGTGGCCACAGGTCTGAAATAGGTCAATTTTCACTCTAATCCCAAAGAAAGGCAATGACAAAGAATGTTCAAACTACTATACAACTGAGATAATTTCACATGCTAGCAAGGTATGCTCAACATCCTTCAAGATAGGCTTCAACAGTACATCAACTGTGAACTTCCAGATGTACAAGCTGGATTCAGAAAGGCAGAGGAATCAGAGATCAAATTGTGAACATCTGTTGGATCATAGAAAAAGCAAGAGAATTCCAGAAAAACATCTACTTCTGCTTCATTGACTACATAAAACCACTTGACTGTGTGGATCATGGCACTTCTCAGGTGGTGCTAGTGGTAAAGAACCTGCCTGCAAATGCAGGGGATCTAAGACACGAAGTTTCAATCCTTAGGCTGGGAATATTCCCTAGAGAAGGAAATGGTAATCTACTCCATTACTCTTGCCTTGAGAATTGCATGGGCAGAGGACCCTGGCAGGCTACAGTCTACAGGGTCACAAAGATTGGACATGCCTGAAGCAACTTAGGACAGTGTTGATCACAAAAAACTGGAAAATTCTTAAACAGCTGGGAGTACCAGAGCACTTTACCTTCCTCCTGAGAAACCTGTATACAGGTCAGGAAGCAACAATTAGAACCAGACATGGAACAATGGACTGGCTCAAAATTGGGAAAGAGTTATGACAAGGCTGTATATTATCACCCTGCTGATTTAACTTATATGCAGAATACATATGTGATATGCTGGGCTGGATGAAGCTCAAGCTGGAATCAAGATTTCCAGGAGAAATATCAGTAACCTCAGATATGCAGATGACACACCCTAATGGCAAAAAGAGAAGAGGAAGTAAAGAGCCTCTTGATACAGGTGAAAGAGGAGAGTGAAAGAGTGAAAAACTCTACATTCAAAAAACAAAAACTGTGGCATCCGGTCCTATCACTTCACAGCAAATAGATAGGGAAACAATGGAAACAGTGACAGACTATTTTCTTGGGCTCCAAAATCATTGTGGATGGTGACTGCAGCCATGAAATTAAAAGACACTTGTTCCTTGGAATCAAGTCTATGACAATACTAGACAGTGTATTAAAAAGTAAAGACATCACTTTGCTGATAAACGTTCATCTAGTCAAAGCTATGGTTTGTCTAGTAGTCATCTAAGGATGTGAAAGTTGGACCATGAGGTAGACTGAGTGCTGAAGACCTGATACTTTTGAACTGTACTGCTGGAGAAGACAAGGAGATCAAACCAGTCAATCCTAAAGGATATCACTCCTGAATATGCATTGGAAGGACTGATGCTGAAGCTGAAGCTCCAATAGTTTGGCTACCTGAGGCGAAGAGCTGGCTCATTGGAATAGACCCCGATGTTGGGAAAGATTGAGGGCTTGTTGAGAAGGGGGCAACAGAGGATAAGATGGCTGGATAGCATCATTGACTCAGTGGACATGAGTTTGTATCCGAGAGATGGTGAAGGACAGGGAATCCTGGCATGCTGCAGTCCATGGATTCTCAAACAGTCAGATACAACTGAACAACCCAGATCTGCATCTGGGGATGTTTCAGTATTACACACTCCTTATTGGATATCCAGCATCTACTAGAGTGCCTGGGCTACTGCAGGTCCTCATTGTGTTTACTGATCCATACCTGGTGTTTTAAATTAAGAATATGCATATTATGACCAGCTGAATAAGGAGACACAATTTAAGATGGGGTCATTGTGTAGTTCCCTCATATCTGAGCAGCCACTTTGGGGAAGTGAAATCCCAGGTCATTTTGATTAAAGTTGAAATTTCAATATACTCACACAAAGGAAGTAAAATCACTTGGTTTATGATTTACAAATCCCAGAAAAGGAAGAGTGGGGTGTGTGGTGTGAGGTGAGTGTGGGATGGCCAATGAGCCAGAAGAAGGGTGGCCCTCCCTCCATGGTCATCAAGGAGCAATAGATAACAAGGTAACAAAATATCTATTACTCATAAGGTGGTGGAGGTAAGGTTATTAACTTTTCAAGGACTCAACTCCAAGCAATTATTTTGAAAGGAGCCCCAGGAAAAGCAAAACAGGAACTCATGGCAGGAATCCTTAACTTGGCTTCTTATCTAAATCTCCAGACTAGGTGGGATCAGGGTTGCTGTAGTATAAAATGCCCACATAGCAACTCAAAATAGTTGTTTTCTCATCACACTCAGCAGTGAATGAGCATTAAAATATATGATGTGTGGGTTCTGTAAGGTAATCTCCAAATATTGGTAAAAATATAAATAGAACAATAGTATAGACAATGTTTCTTGGGAGAAGATAATTGTCAGTAGAAACATATTTGATTATGACATCTTCAATGCTTTTGCTTTTTAACTTATTCCAATTAGCCATACAGATATTGGGACATTAGCTTTATGATTTATTTTCTTTATAAAACTAAGAAAGAGTTTATATCACTAAATTAAGTATTCTTGTTTAAGGAAGAGCTTGCCTTCAGATGCTTGGTTAGCTTTTCCTTCTCAATTAACTGTTATTATTAGAAAATTAATCTCATTAAAGTTGATAAACTCTAAGATTTTGTCTATGCCAAGAATAAATGCAATCTATTTGTAGATGAGCAGCATTTTGAAAGAAACAAAAGTGGTTTGTGCACATTTTAGATAATTCATAAAACACATATACTTATCATCCTAAACAAGTGGATGAAATTCGAATTGCATTCCATGGAAGAGTAACCAAAGCTCAGTGGTGTCACACCATGTGGATGAGGACTGAGGTTGGTCAGAACATACTAGAAACAAGGGTCAGAGTGCTTTCTGTGAGTGACTGATGAAAAAGTGCCATCAACACCCTAACTACACCATTTATCAAGAGAGAAATGTCTTGCCATACCTTGAGTACCTGCTTTGGCAATCTATTTCTTAATGTTCAATCAGACCTGCTTAACTTTTGAGACATTAGGCTTTGCTATATCCTAACATATTATGAGATATAAGGGAGCATCAATGGAAGTCAATATTTCTATGAAGATTTCTCTTATAATTTTGTATTTTATAAATGTACATATGCAAAGACAAGAAAGAACATGCAACCAATCCCATCTACTATACATTCCATATAGGCCCAGTGTGAGCAAGGTTTTATTTACTAAGAATGAAAAGATAAAATAACACACAGTCCTCAGGAATCACAGATTGGCCGGATTCAGCAGGAAACTCCAAAATAATCCCCCCAAAACATGTTTCAGGAAAGCAGAGGCACCCGAACACACCCTATATTCAGTAAAACTGCACACATTTTTTTTTTTTTGAACTTTACAAATCATGGGATGATAGGGCAGGCAATGGATGACACAGAAGAATCACTTCTGTTTTGCAATCAATATCAGGGAGCAGGACCGTCTCCAAAACAAAAAGAACCATGCTTTTAAATTCTGGAACAGAACAATTTGCCCTTAAGGGACTTGTTAACATGAAGATTCAGGAGCGCATTGAATTGGAATCTGCAGCAGCAGCAGAGCTCTGGAATCTGCATTTTAACAGCTCTCAGGAGAGTCATTTTTGTACTAAACTTGAGAACTATTCCCAAGTGTGTGGTGAGAGATATTACTTTGAAACCAGGATACGTGGATTGTAACATCAGTTCATCTACTAACTAAAGCTCCTGCAAAATCAATTCTGAGTCAAATTTGTGTTTGTGACCCCATTATTATTTACAAAAGAGCATTCAGTGATGTTTGTTGAACTAAAGTTAATCAAACATTGGCCAGTTCTCAGTTTCTTCATCTATAATTTGGCTATCTTGGACTGGGCAATTTTAATTGTCTCTAACATGCCATGATTTCAGGTCTTTCTGTACAGAAGGGGTAGAATCAGCTTCCAAAAAAACAGTAATTATCTCTTGTATGTGACACCATGTCTTAGTCTGTTCAGGCAGCTATAATATGTGTGTGTGTGTGTATACATACATATATATATATATATATACATATATATATATATAAGAGACCAAGTGGACTAGGAACAATTTACTCCAGGTGCCTGAAAATCCAGGATCAGGGTGCCAGCATGGTCGGGTTCTGGTGAGGGCCCTCTTCCAGGGTGCGGACTGTGGCCCTCTCACTGTGCTCCATGTGCTGAAAAGACAGAGGAGCTCCCTGAGGTCTCTTTCATGAGGTCACCAATCCATTCATGAGGATCTTTATTGTTTCATGTATGTGATCTCATGATCTAATTGCCTCCTAAAGGTCCCACTTCTTCTCAGGGTTTAGGTTTCAACACAGGAATCTTGACGGGGACACAGACATTCAAGTCTCAGCTTGCAGCTCTGTGAAACCTGAACCTTATTACCTCTGATAAATGTTCTCTGGAGTTTGGGGAACTCAGGGACTTTCTATTGGATTTACAAGCGTGAAATCTGAACAGTAATAGCACATGACCGGTTTAAAGAGCAGCAAATGTCTATTCGCTCACTGACACATGCAGCTTGTAGTGAGGGAAAGAATGCCTGAAGGTTTCTTGTGGACTGTGTCAGTTTCTATCTAAGTAGTTTACCCAGAATTGCAAGTAGTCGGAAGCAGGAAAAAGCTGGAGATAGGACAATGTGATTCGCTGCAAGAAAAAAGAAAATCAGCTTTCAACTCCCGCCAAGCCAAGAGTTACAAAGTTAAATCTTCTTAAGAATACACAGCAGGTGAGACTTACCTGGGTTTTCCTGCTCCTCCAACAAGGGAAGCACCTGAGTGGGGGTAGTGATGGGAGAAGCAGAGGAACCACATATACCCTCCTTGGCCTACTTGGGGCACCACAAGCCTAAAGCTTTCCCCAACCAGAGGAGGGGAACAAATTGACCTCCATATGGAACTGGAAATTTTATTACATCAAAATAGATGTTTTTGCTACCAAGTTAAACTGTTTTCAGGATTACTTTAGGGATTAAAGTGATCACAGGATTTCAAACAACTGTAAAGGGGGAAAAATAGCCTTATAGAGTGTTTTAATGTCATGAAGGAAAACAATAAAATTGTTTTTTTTAAAAAATGTGCTGCACTATAGTCCCCAATTCTTTCATTTCATTCTAATAATGAACCTACAATGGTATGTTGACTATTAGTGTGTGAGGAGAATTCTTCCTAGTCTTTCAAATGATTAAGAGATATGCATGATATTACTACCAGCCTCAGTGAAATTCTTCATCTGGAGGATAATGTGTCAGAGATTATACTTTAAGGAATAATAAGATAAATATAATTCATATAAAGTTATGAACCTTAAGTGAAAAGATTTGGCAAGTTTTCATTTAGCAGGATATGTTATCCAAGCTTTCTTGGAGAATGGGCCTTTTTTTTTCCCCTTTAACAGGGAAGCAAAACAATATCAGCTTGATGAGAATGGCATACTAGTAAAAATATAGAGTGTATAGAAAGGGAACATTAGTTTGGAATTAGAACATGGTAGAGAGAGGAATGTCAAAAACAATATCTTGGGAAAATATTTTTTAATAAAAAATAAATGTTTTTAAATAAAAAAAATTTGTATGAAAACTGTTGAAAGTAAAATACTATTTGGGGCCAAAAATAAAACAAGAAATGATTTTATAAGGTTATATATTTTTGCAATTTTCCAAAATGCAGAATATGGATTTTTATAAGCAAAACATATACTGTATTAATAAATTCTAAACTTACAATTGAATTGTAGAAAATAAATAGAATTCAAATGTTCTCATGTTTACTCTAAACAAATACCAATAAAATGCTGAGCCCTGTTGGAAAAAGTATGATGAATGAAAGGGAAAATATTGTCTTTGGGACCAAATTTTTGCACATCTATGGAAGGAGAATTGTGAGTCTACAAGTTGTATTTCAGGAAAAACTTTATAAAACTGGGAACTTAGAGAAGTAAAAATAGTACATTTCAGGTGATGAGCTAGTATCATCTGATATTATATCAGGAGTGACTAAAATTTTACTCTTGAAATTTAAAAAGTAAATGAGAGAAGCTATTAATTCTCTTTCTAAAAACAAGAGGACAGGAGAAATCTTCCTTCCCAAAACCCATATGTGTAGCATGTCTCAGTTATATATGGCTGAATGTTGAAAAGGACAAAGAGAACAAAAATTTTTCAAAATGTTATGGAAATGGTTGTGGAGACACGTAAACATGTATTTAATACCATGTGTTGTAGGTGTGAAATAGACCTTATTGGGTAATAACTTGCTATCAGAGAAGTGACAGAATGCACATAATTCCCTGAGATTTTCTTTTTTTCTCTTTATTTTTTCATTTATTTTTATTAGTTGGAGGCTAATTACTTTACAATATTGTAGTGGTTTTTCAATGGTGTCTCCGGGCCGGACAGATGGCCTGCATGCACCATGACTGCAGTCCCAGTAGAGGGGGCTCTGGCCCTTGCGGATCTACAGATTTGTGAATACGGCAGACAGCAGCACCTATCTGGTCTGAGAAGTGGACTTTTTATTTTACTTATTTATTTTTCTTTTTATATTGTCTTCTTTAATGCATTTCCATTTTTCTTCCTATGAGCAACATTTGTATTACATTATTTTTACCATGAAAATAGAGCACATAATTTTTTTTTTTTATTGTAGTTGATTTTGTCATACATTGAAATGAAACAGCCATGGGTTTACATGTGTTCCCCATCCCGATCCCCCCTCCCACCTCCCTCTCCACCCGCTCCCTCTAGGTCTTCCCAGTGCACCAGGTCCGAGTGCTTGTCTCATGCATCCAAACTGGACTGGTGATCTGTTTCACCCTAGATAATATACATGTTTCGATGCTGTTCTCTTGAAACATCCCACCCTCGCCTTCTCCCACAGAGTCTAAAAGACTGTTCTATACATCTGTGTATAGAGCACATAATTTTATAGATAAGGAAACAGAAACTCAGGGAATCTAAATGACTTAAAAGATAAATACTTCTGGTTCAGGTTAAAGTCATCAGCTTTTTAAATATTAAATTTTCTATTCCACATCTTGCTTTCATTCACTTCAGTTTTGTCCTAAACTTAGAGTAAACAACCACAGCAGTCTTTAATTCTTAGAAATTAGAGACGGAATGTATTTTTGCTAATTTTAAACCAGGGCAATTCAGGATAAGATATTAATACATCATTCGGTAAACTCCTCAGTGTCTCCTCAGTTTCTGATGTGCCCCTCTAACCATTGGTTATTGAGAACTTCAGTTCTTATTTGATGAATCAGAATTTGGAACACTGTATTCTCCTGAATTCATTGCTTTCAAAAAAGTTTTGCCTTCAGGTAGAACATTTGACAATAGCTGCTATGTGACTCTTTTGCTAATCAGTAATTGCCATTTGGTTATATTTCCATTGTCTATGAAGATAAGGCATTTTTAAAAGTTTGTATTTCAATTCTTTGTAGGAGTAAGTATGGTGACTATAGTTCCACACAATTTATAATCACTTTATACAGAAATATAAGCATCTTTCCCGTGTAGAGAATGAAATTTCACACTCTCTGGTGTGGGGGTGGGGGGAATTAAAAATGTCAAATGAAGGAGAACAGCATGGAATAGGGTAAAGATTCCTAATGTGGGAGTAAAGAGACTTGGATTTTAGTCCAAGCCCTGTTATTAGCTAGTTGTATGTCTTTGAGCAAGTCATTTAGAAGTAGACTTTTTAAAAGGGAGAGCTCCAGAGCAAACAATTCTAGTATTCCACTGATTTAGCTCAGACCTGCTGAGCCAGCTTTCTCAGAGTTACCTAAAAAAGAAAGGACATTATTTTCCAAGTTAAGTAAATATAAGTACAGGATTCAAATTATGTTTGAAATTCAGATAAAAACTTAATTAGATTTTAGTGTAAGTATGTCTATGCAATATCTGGAACACACATACTGAAAAGATCATGGTATGTCTGCAACTCAGATTTAAATGACTTGTTTATATTTTGTTTGGCAATCCTTGCCAGATTGTCTCTCTGCACAATGGTGGGAATAGTCACAGGAGACAGTCCATTCCACAGGCTAGGATATATGTCTCAAGACAATGTGGGCACAATCTCTTTTACTACAGCACTCACTTGTTTTTCTTTTCTTGTATTGTTCTGAAATCAATCTATCATGCATCTCAGGGTTCCCAATCTAGAGTCAAAAGTAGCATTTCAGAGGATATTCTTCAAATTTGGGGAGCTTTAAGTTTTCACTTCATATGTTATTATAGAAAAATTGTTTCACATTCCTCAAGCTTCATTTTCTCTGCTGTAAAGTAGGTTTGTAAAATAGCTGACACAGATGCTGTTAAATATAATAAAATACATATAAAATATGTGGCACTTGTGAACAGTCACTAAATGAAATTTTTTCAACATGATATATCCTAGAAATACATTTTCCCAGTTTATAAAAAGTAGGAGATAATTAAAGCCTAAACTATGTACACTTAAAAACTCATGCAAGACAATGATATTTCAAAAGCTAAGTGGAATAAACTGAAAATGTGCTTCCTTGAAATTGAACATATTTCATGGAGAAGAAGTTCAAAATGGAATAGCAAAAACAAAAAGATTCCATGTCTCCATACTTAAATATTATTACAAATATTAAAATATTATGGTCTTTTGGAGTACATCTTTTATTTGTTGTTATTCAGTCACTCAGTCATGTCTAACTGAGACCCAATGGACTGCAGCACACCAGGCTTCCCTGTCCATCACCAACCCCCTTAGCTTACTCAGACTCATGTTGACTGAGTCGATGATGCCATCCAACCATCTCATCCACTGTTATACTCTTCTCTTCATGCCCTCAATCTTTCCCAGCATCCAAGACTTTTCCAGTGAGTTGGCTCTTTCCATCAGGTTGCCAAAGTATTGAGTTTCAGCTTTGGCATCAGTCCTTCCAATGAATATTCAGGGTTGATTTCTTTTAAGATTGACTGGTTTGACCTCCTTGCTGCCCAAGGGACTGTCAATAATCTTCTCCAGCACCACATTTCAAAAGCATTGCTTCTTTGCCACTGAGCTTTCTTTATGGTCCAACTCTCACATAACATACATGACTACAGGAAAAACCATAGTTTTGACTCTATGGACCTGTGTTGACAAAGTGATGGCTCTGCTTTTTAATGTGCTGCCTAGATTTGTCTTAAGTTTTATTCCAAGGAGCAAGCATCTTTTAATTTCATGACTACAGTCACCATCTGCAGTACAACACTACATAACAGAGAAAACACCAGATTATCCTTTTATATTTTTATAAATATAGAATCACCCAACAATTAACACAGCTAAAATTAAAAAGTTAAAGTCATTCTCCTCTTGTCACTGTTTTCCCCACTTTCAGCCTTAATAATCATTCTGGATAGATTTTGATAAACATTTATCTCAATCAAATTTTGTGAATGTAGCTTTAAAGATTCTACATTATATTATTATTTGAGAAGTTTCTTCTCATGAGGCAGATACTAAAATGTGGGTATTGAGTTTTCAGGCATGGCATTGAAATTTGTTAAGATTTAAATAAATGTTTTCATTTTTATAGCAGTAATGGCTTCCCACTTAATGTATGAAGACATTTGGGGATTCTAGCTGCTGCAGCTCATAAACTACTCAAGTGCTGTGGCCATCTTCTGAATTTCAGTGTATAGTCACTTGTTGATCACCTATTATCCCATATATCATAACCATCCATTTCTAGGCTTTGAGTGCATAATTGAAATAATATGTTGATATTATATTATTAGAAATATGCATCTATAAGTTATTGCCTCTTGCAGAGTTTAGAGAGTTTATTAGTATACTTTCAGTAAATTGATGGAATTCATAAATACAGCTTACATAAATATCACTTCTTAAAACTATTAATTTCTTTAGTACAGCTTCTCCAACTCATTTTTATTATCTAACTTTGAGGAAATGTCTTTTTTTCAAGGACTGAACAACTGAGCTGTGAAATTAGATGTTGTTGACTATATATATCAGATGTAAGTAGAATAGGAGGAGGTAAAGTAAAAGTAACTCTTCTTTGTAACTTCAATGAGCCAAGTTCCTGGGCAATGCTTAGCAGAAAGCAATAAATTAAAATGAATTGAAGGAACTACCTTTTATGCAACTCATAATTAACCCTTGGAACCCTGCCATAATATTTTATGAAGGCAAATAACTTACCAAGATTCAATAAGAAATTGGATACTATATCTGATTCAGAATGTCCCTTGCAGTTAATCTGCCTCTAGTGAAAATTTTATCAGTTATCAATAACAATGCTATATTTTAAATGATCACAAACTAAAGGCAAAGTAATAATGTTCTTTGCAATATATCATCCAAACTGAGCTAAGTATTTTGGAGGCTGGATAGCTTGTGGTCTCACCAAGTTTTTAGTTCTTGAAAATTTATTATTCTAAAGTTTATGACAATGTTATAAAATATACAAGTTTAAGTATTATGTATACTTTTCCTTTCTCAACAGAAATCTAAGATTGTTCTTTTACCCTCTGCTTACTCTTATATTCACTCATATTTTTATTCCAATGTCAGTATTTTCACTGTGCCTTTCAACACTGGAGAGTGAAGACAATAAATGTGTGTGTGTGTGTGTGTGTGTGTGTGTGAAGTCTCTTCAGTTGTGTCCAATCCTTTGTGATCCCATAGACTATAGGTCACCAGGCTCCTCTGTCTGTGGGATTTTCCAGGCAAGAATACTGAGGAGATTGTCATGCCCTCCTCCAGGGGATCTTCCAGACCCAGGGATTGAACAGAAGTCTCTTATGTCTCCAGTCAATGCAGGCAGGTTCTTTACCACTAGCGCCACTGGGGCAGCCTCGAAGACAATAAATAGAGTGGATTATAAAAGTCCCTGAATTGTTATCAGTGTTGAGTAGGGTGTCCACCACATCATCATTTCAGATATTAAATTAGATAGTGGACAGATGTTTTACTTGGCTAGTTAGGTCTGTTATGATGGACATTTACATGCTATCTTTTCTCTAGAGATTAAACTGCTGTGGCAGAATGAGCTATGAAAGAGCTCTACAGTATAGAGAAGATCATGATTTTTAAAATACTAAATGCAATAAGAACTTACAAAGATTTAAAGTTAAATGCTTTTTGAGATATAGGTATGAAGAAAATCTGAGCAGTTTCTATTATCCAAAGACAAAAAGAAAGCTCAGACTGAGTGGCTTTTTTTTTCCCCACAAACCCAGACCTCTCCTTGTGGTATTGGCTCTTGTTTTCAGAAATTTCCTGCTAATTTCAGAATATGACTTGCTGTGTGATTTTATTTATGACAAGAAAGGGAAGGTGATGGTTCAGGAAAACTCAAAACATAGCACAAAATTTCCAAAGTGAGAAACTGTCAGTTTGTATCCCTTAAATACATGTCTCCAATTTGGAAACAGTTCCACCTGGATCACTTTGGACATTTTTTTCCTCTTAGGAAAAATATCTTATTTTTAGTTATTATAAAAATTATAATTGTGTATCCTCCTTAATGGAATTAACTATAAAAATGCAAGATTTTTTGTTAGAGTAAATTTGGTATCAAAGTATAAACAAATTATATCAACAGAAATTTTTAAAAATTAGTATTTGGAAGAGAAGTTTTTGCTGAAATTAGGCTACTTTTTATTTGTTCTGTTATGTTTGTCTGAAGTGTTCTACATATATAATAAAACACAAAGGCTCCTATGGGTAAAGTAGTAGACAGTGAAACTTCCTTCTATCAAGTCTTCCAACTTTGCATATTTTATAGAACTACCCTCACTGGTTCTTCTTTGGCTGGAATAGCCAAAGTTACCAAACCAAACTTTTAGGTGTGCTCACCTGATGTACAGCAAAGCCAATCTATTGATACCAGGTTGCAGTGAAGGAAAATACAGCATTTATTGCAGGGCACCAAGCAAGGAGAATGGGCAGCTCATGTTCAAAAGACCTACACTCTCTCATGGCTTTTAGCAGGGGATCTTTTCTAATTTTTTTTGTTTATTTTTTAAAATTTTCTTTTAATTGGGAGATTATTAACAATATTGTGATGGTTCTTTCCATACATCAATGTGAATCGGCCATAGGCAAGCATATGTACCTTCCACCCTGAACCCCCTCCCACATCCCTCCCTGTCCCATCCCTCCAGGTTGTCACAGAGTGCCAGCTTTGGATGCCCTGCATCACATCAAACTCCAACTGGTTATCTATTTAACAAAAAAATAAAATATTAAAAAATAAAAAAGTTTTACATATAATCAAGTATCTATGGTTCCTCCCCATTAAAAGTAGTAAAGAACCCAAGACTCATTTCAAAACATATGCAACTAGGCCCCAATTCAAAGACAGTGCAGATCTTGTGGTCCAGCTTTAGCAGTTGTGCTATTTTCCATTCTCTATGCTGAACATTCCTTCATCAGCATCTGATTCAGCTTCACAGCCTCTGCAGCAAGCCTATGGATACCACTGGAGAGCTTCTCCATGACCATGTGGTCCTCCGTGTGCAGTGACCAGATGGATTTTTCATCCAGGTGGAACTTCTCCAGAGCTGTACCACCTTGGCTAACAGTGCGGGCACCATCTTGCTGTGGTCTTTGACCTGGGTTGAGGGGGTGAGGAAACAGCAGGCTTCCAGGGCCCTGACCTAGCAGTACTGTAGAAGTAGGCACCTGTGATGATCATCTTATAGTGGAGCTTCTTGTAATAGTTGCAGATCTTGTTGATACTCTTCACTAGTGAGTCCTCCAGGGGTTCCTACAACTTCTTGTATGTGTTGGCCACATGCCAGCCAAAGATGAAACCCAGGAATGGGGACATGAGTTCACCTGTCTCTGCACAGGCCATCTCCTGGGCAAAGGATAAGAGTAGGGTCATACTGTAATGCATGCCATGCCTCTTCTCTAGCTTCTTTCCAGACTCAATTCCTTCACACGTGGGTGACAACTTTATCAGAATCCAGTTCTTGCTGATCCTGGCCTCCTTGTATCTCTTGATGAGGTGCTGGGCAGGGCCAACATGGCGTTCTTATTGAAAGAGAGCCTTGCATCCACTTCCATGGATACCCAGTCCAGAATTTTCTTCAATATTTCTGCTTCAAATAGCAAATAAAATTTATCAAGAGCATTTATAATTTGTTCCTCCTGTGACCCATCCAGGCTCCTGCATAGGCTAAGACATCCTCCACCAGCTCCTGATAGGTGGGTGTCTGTGCCATGGCCAGGATCAAGGATGTATTGGTGGTGGCATTCTGGGGCTTGTACTAGTCAACAGTGTGGAAATTGCCTGTGTTGGCCTCCACTGCAATCAACTGTTCAAGCTGGTCCAGCACACTCTCCATCCTCTGCAGCTTCACCTGGGAACAGGACTTAGTGAGAGTCTGGGAGAGGGGGCATCCTACCCCCTACCCTCTACCCCTGTAGGCCCCACCCCCTTCCTTTGTTTCAGAGATATCTGGTAACTGGTTGACTTCATAACAGACCTTTTGATCACTTGCTTTTCCTTTCTGGCTCTTAACCACTCATGCTTTCTATTACCAATAAGCAATGGAACCTGTGAAACCTCAGGCCCCCACCCCACCAAATAAAATCAGAAGCCCAGACCTGCTTCCCCACCTTCCCAAACACCCATCTCCCCCACTTCCTAACCTCCCCACATCATTACTCTCCCCCACCTCACTCTGAGGTCCCAGGTGTACCCTCCAGAAAGTGTGTGTAATAAACTTTGTCTTTCAAAGTTTCCTGATGGTTATGACTAAGGGCATCTTGCAATCACAGTAAGAACCACAAGGGCTAGTCCAGCCACAAAATGAATTTTGAAAGGAGAGTTATCTGTAGGGAGATTTTGGGGCCCAGATGAGTGGTCCCACATGTTTCTAGCCATAGCATCATTGTTGATAAGCACAAAACAATAGCATTTTTCTCATAAGTCTTTCTTATGGAGAATACTTGATAAAGGAAGAGCAGGAGGACAGGGAGTGAAAGAAAGCTTGACCACTGGGGGAAGAGATGTTCCCAGCATAAAATCAAAGGATTTTCTTCACCATCCTATAAGGTTAAGTCACTAGCCCCTTAAGTCGATGACTGGACAGTGCACCCTGGAAGGGTTTTGGAGGAAAACTGGATGAGGCATTCTATGCTTTGGAAAAACAAACTTCTTACCAAGTTTGATGTCTAATTTAGGAAGAATTTTAATAAACTCAGATTCTTATAACTTCACATATGCAGAAAAGCATCAAAATCATTAACTAAGATATATGTTATTTGTGACTAGCAATAATATTTTACCAAAATGTGTGCTTGACTGCACATATTCCTTAGCCAAATATATATAGCCTTTCCTCCCTACTTGTTTGGAGCAGTTCTTCAGAGCTAGCTGAGAAACTATTTTCCAGGCTGTAGTCTGCAATAAGACCCTAATTAAAATTTAAACTCACAGCTCTAACAATATGTGGTTTTCTCTCAGTTGACACTAGATATTTTATATTCACAAGTATTTGTACATTTAAATTTCACACAAACTCTGTTAAAAGTTAGGGTCATTTACTTTCTCTGTAAAATTGAGATATTGAGGTGTATCTTAAGTAACAGGGAGGAGTTTTCTGATGCACACAGAGAGATTTTTTTTTTTTCTTATTAAGGTCTATAGAGGTTTCCCTGGTGGTTCAGAGTGCATTCTATGGTGTTGTATTCACTGGGCTTATTGCATCCCACTTGGCCAATCACCAGATAAATGATCTTGGACAAAATACTTAATGTTTTTAGGTTAAGTATTTTTCTGCTTTTTCAGTTGTATAGAAGAGAATTATAGTAGAAACTGCTTCATTCTTCATGATGATTGCTATGAGATAAATGAGATAACATATGTAAGGTGCTGAGTGTACTTCCTGATACATCAAATATTATCTTCTTACCAAGCTTAGTTATGATCATTTAAATTTGCAAATGCTTCAAATATATCATTGTTCAAATATACTATTCCTCTAACCCCATGCCTAAAATCCTAATAAAGTTATTACCAGAGCTAGAAGTCAAACCAGAACTTTCACTATCATTTTTCTTTTATCTCTGTTTTATATTTTACAGTATCAAATATTTCAAAACAAATTAATTAAAAAATTATGAAGCCTGTTTCTGTCAATATTCACTAAATATTAATGTTTCACTTGAGTATTTTATAATAATTTTATAATTGATTGGGTGCAATTACTTAGGCCTCCTTTATACCCCATTTCTACAAAGACACTACACCTATTCCATCATTTATTTGTTTACATTCATTCCACCTCTACAAGAGAGGAGGCTTGTGTGGATCGTTTTCATTCATGTTTTTAAAAATTCATCATCAGTTCAGTTCAGTTTGGTCACTCAGTCAAGTCCAACTCTTTGCAACCCCCTGAACCACAGCATACCTGGCTTCCCTGTCCATCACCAACTCCTGGAGTTTACTCAAACTCATATCCATTGAGTTGGAGCTGTCATCCAACCATGTCATCCTCTGTTTTCCCCTTATCATCTTGCCCTCAATCTTTCCCAGCATCAGACTCTTTTCAAATGAGTCAGCTCTTTGCATTAGGTGGTCAAAGTATTGGAGTTTCAGCTTCAACATCAGTCCTTTCAATGAACGCCCAGGACTGATCTTCTTTAGGATGGACTGGTTGGATCTCCTTGTAGGCCAAGGGACTCTCAAGAGTCTTCTCCAGCACCACAGTTCAAAAGCATCAATTTTTTGGTGGTCAGCTTTCTCAATAGTCCAACTCTCACGTCCATACATGATTACTGGAAAAACTATAGCCTTGAGTAGACAGAACTTTGTTGGCAAAGTAATGTCTCTGCTTTTTAATATGCTGTCTAGTTTGGTCATAAGTTTCCTTCTAAGGAGTAAGCGTCTTTTAATTTCTTGCAGTCACCATCTGGAGTGATATTGGAGCTGCCCAAAATAAAGTCAGCCACTGTTTCCACTGATCTCCCATCTATTTGACATGAAGTGATGGGACCGGAAGCATGATCTTAGTTTTCTGAATGTTGAGCTTTAAGCCAACTTTCTAACTCTCCTCTTTCACTTTCATCAAGAGGCTCTTTAGTTCTTCACTTTCTGCCATAAAGGTGGTGTCATCTGCATATCTGAGGTTATTGATATTTCTCCCAGAAATCTTGATTCCAGCTTGTACTTCCTCCAGCCCAGCATTTCTCATGATGTACTCTGCATATAAGTTAAATAAGTAGGGTGACGGTATACAATCTTGACATACTCCTTTTCCTATTTGGAACCAGTCTGTTCCATATCCAGTTCTAACTGTTGCTTCCTGACCTACCTACAGGCATCTCAAGAGGCAGGTCAGGTGGTCTGGTATGCCCATCTCTTTCAAAATTTTCCAGTTTATTGTGATCCAAAGTCAAAGTCTTTGGCATAGTCAATAAAGCAGAAATAGATGTTGTTCTGGAACTCTCTTGCCTTTTTGATGATCCAGCAGATGTTGGCAATTTGATCTCTGGTTCCTCTGCCTTTTCTAAACCAGCTTGAACATCTGGAAGTCCACAGATCATGTATTGTTAAAGCCTGGCTTAGAGAATTTTGAGCATTACTTCACTATCATGAGAGATGAGTGCAATCATGTGGTAGTTTGAGCATTCTTTGGCATTGCCTTCTTAGGAATTGGAACGAAAACTGACCTTTTCCAGTCCTGTGGCCATTGCTGAGTTTTCCATTGCTGACATATTGAGTGCAGCACTTTGGCAGCATCATCTTTCAGGATTTGAAATAGCTCAACTGAAATTCCATCACTTCCACTAGCTTTGTTCATAGGGATGCTTCCTAAGGCCCGTTTGACTTCACATCCAGGCCAGGATGTCTGGCTCTAGGCGAGTGATCACACCATCATGACTATCTGGGTCGTGAAGATCTTTTTTACCCAGTTCTTCTCTGTATTCTTGCCACCTTAATATATTCTGCTTCTGTTAGATCCATACCATTTCTGTCCTTTATTGAGCCTATCAATGCATGAAATGTTCCCTTTGTATCTCTAATTTTCTTGAAGAGATCTTTAGTCTTTCCCATTCTTTTGTTTTCCTCTATTTCTTTGCATTGATCACTGAGGAAGGCTTTCATATGTCTCCTTGCTATTCCTTGGAACTCTACATTCAGATGGGTATATCTTTCCTTTTCTCCTTTGCTTTTCACTTCTCTTTTTTCACAGCTATTGTAAGGCCTCCTCAGACGGCCATTTTGCTTTTTTGCATTTCTTTTTCTTGGGGATGGTCTTGCTCACTGTCTCTTGTACAGTGTCACAAACTTCTGTATGAACAGGAAGAAAAATTCACCATATATGTATGTATTAAAAAATAATATAATGTTTTGTGTGTTTTATAATTTTGAATAAATGGTATCATGCTATTTGTATTATTCTGTAAATTACTTTTGCCTTTAATATTGCATTTTTGAAATTTACTTATGGTGGAATATAATAATATATCCTCAGTCACTCAGTCATGTCCAAATATTTGTGACCCCACAGACTTTTGCCTGCCAGGCTCCTCTGTGCATAGGCATTCTCCAGGCAAGAATTCTGGAGTGGGTTGCCATTCTCTCCAGCAGGGGATCTTCCCAACCCAGTGATGGAACCCAGGTCTCCTGAATGGCAGGTGGATTCTTTACCGTCTGAGCCACCAAGGAAGCATAATGATATAGTTTGTCTATTTAAGCTTTTCAATAACATAATCTATGTCACTATATTCATTCCCACAATAATACTTAAATTGTTTCCAACTTTCTTTTTTTAAAAAAAATGCTGCAATGAGCAGCTTAATTTCTATCTAAATGTGCAAAAGTGCCAGAGTTCCTCAAAAGCTTATATTTAGAAGTAGAATTGCTGACTAAAAGAGCAGGTGCTTCTTCAACTCTATTGATGTGGTAACAAATTTCTACAAACTGAGTAGCTTAAAATACCAAATATATATATATATATATATATATATATTACAGTTCCATAGATCATAAGGCTGATACAGGTCTCACTGAGATAAAATGAATATGCTTCAGGGATGCATTTTTTCAGGAGGCTGTAAGGAAAATCTGTTTTCTACTCTTCCCTGGTTGTAAGGCAGCAGCCCCAATCTGTTTGGCACCAGGTACCAGAGTTTTTTAAGACAATTTTTTTTCACAGACTCAGAATGTAGGCTTGAGGATGGTATTGTGAGGCTGTCACAGCTAATGCCATAACAGACAGCCTAGATTAGGAGTAGGCATGGTTTCTCGGGGTAACATAATTATCAGGCCTCCTGGAGCTAGCCAATCAACATATGCCTAGCAAGAAAAAAGGGAACCTATCAGGGGAAAGCTGAAAGCCCCACGTTGGGCCAACAAAAATTGCCTTGCAACTGTGTGACCAATCCGCTTGCGCCAACTACCCACTGTGTAATCAATCCACTTGTGCCAACTAATAATTGTACCCAATAAATACCCGAGAGAACTGGGGCTCCGGGCCTTTCATCCTCACACCCTTGGTGAGGGCGGGAGGCCCTGGCTCGAGTCAGTAATAAATTCCGCTATTGCAAGTTGCATTGTTTTGAGGAGTCTTCTTTCCCGACCGGGAACTCGGACTACGGGCAGAACATTTGGGGGCTCGTCCGGGATCACTTGACCGGGGAAGAATGCTCTTTGGAACAAACGGGAAAAAGGACAGGTAATAGCACCGGTGCTCAGGCAGGTCTACAAAAGTCCAGTGTAAATCCGGGGCCCTGCTGTGAAGCAGGAAGGTGTCTGGCACAGGAGAAAGCTCTCTTTCTGGTGAGAAAACTCAGGGGGTCCCACCCCCCCAGTTCTGTGTCGTAGGCTGATGTCTGTCTATGTGTTTTTCTACGCCCTTTCGCGTCTGTATAACTGCCGGCATTGTCTCCTGTCTCATTGTTCTCTGGTGTGTCATTGTCTACTTCCTCCTATAAAGCATTGGAGCCTCATTTCTGTTTCTGAGAGTTTCAGTGAACAGGCAGACAGTTGTCGGGGCAACTGAAGAGTCCCAGCCAGGGCTACTCCCTGGCGGATTCTGAAGGCCTCCCAACAAGTCAGCTCCAGTAACGGGAGCCCGAGAGGGTGAAACTCTTTTCTTTTTTCTCGTATTCTAAACCGAGAATCTGGCCAAATAAAAACCCGTCTGTGTGGGCACGGCTCAGGCACTTAAGAGCCGATAGGGTGCCTGCCACTGGAAGACTCCCATGAAAGGATAAGGGGGTCATGGAACGGGCTAGAAACCCTTAGGGTACCCGCCCCCAACAAAAAAACTTCCGTGCAATGACTAAGGCACTCAAATAGTTCCACGAAGCATACCACAAGCCCAACCTCCTGGCCGCCACCACTCCCGATAGGATTTTTTGGCGGTAATTCTCGGTGACCTTCTTCTGACTCTCACTATGGGGCAAGAAAATCTACCCCACTCTCGCTCATGACTGATCATTTCTCGGATGTCATGGCTAGAGGGTATGACCTGTCGCTACTGGTTACAAAGAGTAAATTAATAACCTTTTGCTCTGCAGAGTGGCCCACCTTCCAAGTTGGATGGCCTCCAGAGGGAACTTTTCAACCTTCTATTATTCGGGTGGTGAAAGAGAAAGTTATGGCTCCTGATCCCTGGGGCCACCCGAGCCAAGTCCCATATGTTATGGTCTGGCAAGATCTAATAGAAGATCCGCCCGAATGGTTAAAACCTTTTGTTCACAAATTCCCTGATTCTCCTAATGTACAGGCCCTGGTTATGGAAACCTTCACTCCCCCAGAGGAAGCCGAGAAGAATAAGGGCCCAAAACCGGTCTTGCAGGAATCCTCGTACCGGAACCTGATTGACTTAGAGACAGAAATTAGGCCCCCGCCATATGCCCCTCCTCCGTTGCAGGTTCCCCCGGGGGGAAGAGCCCCCCACCCCGCGATGAATCAGAAGAGATAAGGGAACCCTGATCCCAGAGAAGGAATAGAAAAAATAGGGGTGAGCAGGATCTTGGGGACCCAGAGTTACCTTCGTCTACTGTACAGGCACTCCCCGTCCGAGTAGGACCAGCTAACCTGGACGGAGAGAGAACCTATCAGTACTGGCCCTTTTCCCACCTGGGATGATTGTCAGCAGCTGTTTCAGGTGCTCTTCACCGCAGAAGAACAGGAGCGAATCCTGGCAGAAGCACGGAAATGGGTCCCGGGGGTCGAAGGGAGACCACCCGCCCAGCCTCAGCTCGTGGACGAGGGGTTTCCTCTGTTGTGGCCTAACTGGGATTTTGAGCGAATAGAAGGTATGGAGCATCTCCGAGTGTACCGCCAGACTCTAATGGCTGGCCTGTGGGACGCAGCTAGGAAGCCGACAAATTTGGCGAAGGTAAATTTAGTAAGGCAAGAGCCCACTGAGAGCCCTAGAAAGGCTAATGGAAGCCTTTAGACAATATACACCTATGGACCCCCAGGCTGAGGAATCATGCGCTGCAGTTCTATTAGCATTTGTAAATCAGGCAGCCCCAGATATTAAGAGGAAATTACAAAAGATAGAGGGGTTAAGAGGAAAGGCAATACAAGTCAGCTGAAAAGGTATTTAATAATAGGGAGACCCCAGAAGAAATCTGGGGACCCATCAGATGTCCCATTCATTTTTGGTGATACCAGAATGCCCAGCCTCTCTACTTGGACGGGACTTGTTGACTAAAGTTAATGCTCAGATCCATTTTGACCCTGGGGGAATGTCAGTCACGGATGGACTTGGACAGCCGATACATGTCTTGTCTCTAGCTTTAAGAGATGAATACAGACTTTTTGTGCCTAAGCCCTTAGAGGTTATAGCACCAGATATACAACCATGGGTCCACAAATACCCTTTGACATGGGCAGAAACAGCAGGAATGGGACTGGATAAACAGAGACATCCGGTCGTCATCGAACTAAAAGCCGAGGTGACTCCTGTGAGTCCAGGAGGCTCGGCGGGGAATCACTCCCCACATTTGACGGCTCATGGATGCTGGAATTCTCAAGCGGTGCCAATCCCCTTGGAACACCCCATTACTAGCAGTAAAGAAGCCAAGGAGTTCGGATTACAGACCTGTCCAAGACCTATGAGAAGTCAACAAGCAGGTGAGTGACATACACCTACTGTCCCCAACCTGTATACCCTCCTGAGCAGTCTGCTGCCTGAGTACACTTGGTACACTGTGTTGGATTTGAAAGATGCTTTTTTCAGCCTACCGCTGGTGGCCCAGAGCCAGGAGATATTTGCCTTTAAGTGGACTGAGGGGGAAGACCAACCGGTAGTGCGACTAACTTGGACCCACCTCCCAAAAGTGTTCAAAAACTCCCCTACCTTGTTTAATGAGGCTTTGAGTGAGGACCTTTATGAATATCAGACTCGCCATCCAGAGGTCATCCTGCTGCAATATGTGGATGACCTTATGTTGGATGGAACCACAGAGGAAGCATGCAGCCGGGCCACCGGTGACCTCTTACAGAGTCTCGGCACGTTGGGGTATCGTGCTAGCGCAAAGAAGGCACAGATATCCCGGCAAGAGGTTACCTATTTGGGGTATAAGATCAGGCAGGGGCAAAGGTGGCTAACTCAGGCCATGAAATAAACAATATTGCAGTTACCAGAGCCCAAGACCCTCTGACAGGTGAGAGAGTTTTTGGGAACTGTTGGATATTGTAGACTGTGGATCATGGGGTTTGCTGAGAAGGCCCGGCCCTTGTATGAGAGAAGTAAAGAGACCCCAAACTGACTTGGACTGAGCCAATGAAACAGGCTTTCCAGACACTCAGACGGGCCCTACTAGAAACCCCAGCCCTTGCCCTGCCTAACCCAAATAAGCCACTCCAGCTGTTTGCAGATGAAAAGCAAAGAATAAGAAAGAGGGTCTTGATGCAAAATGGGGACCATGGAAGCGGCTGGTGGCATACCTTTCAAAGCGATTGAACCCGGTGGCCTCTGGGTGGCCCCCTTGCCTCCACATCATTGCAGCCACTGCCCTCCTCATCCGCCATGCCGACAAGTTGACGTATGGACAGCAACTCTGAGTTTACACCCCCCACGCCATCGAAGGGGTTTTAAAGCAGCCTTCGGGTAAGTGGATCTCCAAGGCCCGTTTGACACATTACCAGGCCCTGCTGCTTGATGCCCCACCAGTGCGTTTTCAGACCCCTTGCTTCCTGAATCCAGCCACGCTTCTACCTAACCCAGAGAAGGACCGCCCTCTCCATGATTTCAGTGAGATACTGGCTGAGGCCTTGGTGGCTCGAAAAGACTTAACTGGTGTGCCGCTAAACAACAGTGAGCTAGTATGGTTCAGGATGGGAGCAGCTATGTAAAAGATGGACAAAGAAAGGCGGGAGCCACTATAGTTGATGATTCAGGACAGACAACATGGGCTGAGACATTTCCCCAAACACGTCTGCACAAAAAGCAGAATTGATTGCCCTAATACAGCCTCTGGAACAAGCAAAAGGGAAGAGAGTCACCATTTTTATGGACAGCTGATATGCTTTTAGCACTGTCCATATTCAAGGTCCGATATACCAGGAAAGGGGATTTAGAACAGTGGAGGGAAAAGAAGTCAAGAATTTGCCCAAGATCTGCAGGCTCCTGAAAGTTGTTCAACTGCCCCGGGCAGTAGCAATTGTACATGTCCCCGGTCACCAGAAAAGAGAAGACCCTAGGGCACGGTGCAATCGGGCTGCTGATGTGGCCACTCGAGAAGGAGCCAGCTGGGACTACGCCGCCCCCATATTAGCCGTGGGACTTCCACCTCCTGGTATGGGGACTCTGCCGCCAGTCCCCGACTATTCCCTCCCTGACCTCGTTTGCATCAACGAGGATACCACCCTCCAGAAGGATGACAAAAATGGATGGTACCGAGATCAAAACAACAACCTGATATTGCCTGCCATCCTGGGTCGTCACCTATGTGAACACCTGCACACAACTACACACGTGGGGGAGAAAAAGACCTTGACACTTCTCCAGACGGCCTGCCTGAGGTTCCCTCGACAAAATGCAACTGTATGAGAGATAATCCGGGTTTGCAAAGCATTCCAGGTGATGAGGAGAGTGAAAAAGCAGCACACGGGAATGAGGTACTGAGAGGAAGAGCCAGGGAAACACTGGGAGATAGATTTCACTGAGGTAAGACCAGGCAAGTACGGGTATCGCTATCTGTTGGTTCTGGTAGATACCTTCTCGGGGTGGGTAGAAGCCTTCCCCACTAAGAGAGAGACAGCAACAGTGGTTGCTAAAAAGACCTTAGAGGAAATAGGGCCTAGGTATGGGCTGCCAGTGACTATGGGCTCTGATAACGGACCTGCCTTTGTGAGCCAGATTGTACAAGGTCTGGTCCAAGCTCTGGGGACAAAATGGAAGTTACATCGTGAATATACTCCCCAGAGCTCAGGACAGGTTGAGTGAATGAATCAGACCCTAAAAGAAACATTGACAAAGTTGACAATAGAGACTGGTGGGGACTGGGTGACCCTCCTTCCCTTTGCACTCTTTCGAGTGCGTAACACCCCTTATAAGATCTGTATGAAAGACCCCCTCCTGTGTGTCCTATATTCGAGGGAAAATGCCTACCACCCCCTACCTTGGGACAATTCCAGCAAACACTGATGACATTAAATAAGGTACATAGCCATGTTTAGTAATTAATTCGAGAGATACACGAGGGAACAAGCAAGGGTACCATCCCCTCACATAATATTGGCCCAGGTGATTGGGTTTGGGTAAAACGACACCAATCTAAAGCATTAGAACCTAGATGGAAAGGACCTTATGTTGTTCTCCTTACCACTCCTACTGCTGTTAAGGTCGACGGGATCGGGCCCTAGGTTCACTGCAGTCACATGCAGCAAGCCACCCCAGAACAGGAAAAGGCACAAACAGAATGGGAGTCAAGACCTCGTATGACGGGAGCCCTCTTAACTCTCCTGCCGATAACAGTTTTCATCGGCCCAGGAGCAACCAGCCACAACCCCCATCAGCCAGCTAACCTGACTTGGGTTATCTACAGTCCTGAGACTGGAGAAGTGCTTAATTCAATCTCCAACGTGGCCCCCAAAGGGACATGGTGGCCAGTACTGACCTTTGATTTGTGTGTGCTGGTGGCTGATGGTAATGGGTTTGGTCCCCACCAACTGACCAAGTTCTTTGCCCACGGCTCTTTCAGTCTGTTCACCCATAACTGTGAGTGAAAAGGCCCACAGTACTACGAACAGGTACCTGTCTATGTCTGCCCAGGGGAAAAAAAAGGATCAAAACCAAATTAAAAAATGTGGGTGAGTTGACTCTTTTCCAAAAAGTAAGAGAGAGACTAGCCCAGCAGAAGAGAGAATGAGAAGCCCAACAAGGCTGGTTTGAATCTTGGTTTCAGCGCTCCCCCTGGTTGACCACTTTGATTTCCACCCTCCTGGGTCCACTCATAATATTAATATTGTTCACAGGGTGAAGAGAAAGATTCCTCTACAAAAGTAAAAAGACAGGGGGGAAATGTGAGTCTGTCACAGCTAATGCCATGACAGGCAGCCTAGATTAAGAGTAGGCCTGGTTTCCCGGGGTAACATAATTATCAGGCCTCCTGGAGCTAGCCAATCAACATATGCCTAGCAAGAAAAAAGGGAACCTATCAGGGGAAAGCTGAAAGCCCCACGTTGGGCCAAGAAAAATTGCCTTGCAACTGTGTGACCAATCCGCTTGCGCCAACTAATAATTGTACCCAATAAATACCCGAGAGAACTGGGGCTCCGGGCCTTTCGTCCTCACACCCTTGGTGAGGGCGGGCTCGAGTCAGTAATAAATTCCCCTATTGCAAGTTGCATTGTTTCGAGGAGTCTTCTTTCCCAACCAGGGACTTGGACTACGGGCAGAACAGTATCTGGATTATTCAAATGCATTACATTTATTGAACAATTTGTTTCTTTATTATCACATCAGCTCCACCTCAGATCAGCAGACACTAGATCCCAGGGCTTGAGAACCCCTGTTCTTGAGGCTGTCCACATTCTTTGGCTTATGGCCCCATTCTCCATCATTAAATCCAGCAATGGTAAACTGATTCCTTCACAAATGTCAATTGACCTCTTCCATAGACACATCTTCCTCTGACAACTGGGAAAGTTTATCCACATTTAAAAACTCATTACATTGGGTCCAGCCAGTTAATCCAGAGTAATCTGTTTATTTTAAGGTCAGCTGATTAGCAACTTTAATTCCATCTGCAATCTTAATCCCCTTTTGCATGTAACCCAACAGATTCTGATGATTAGGAAAGTGACATTTTTGTGATCATTGTTCTGTCTATTATATCAACTTTATTCAATGTTGTGTAATAGTTCTTTAAAATGTTTTTGGCAATTATATTTCTTCTGAGAAGTAGTGAATGAAGTTTCCCCTTTTTTTGCCTTTTGGTCATTTACCAGGTGTTATTCAATTCAGTTCAGTCATTCAGTCATGTCCAGCTCTTTGCGACCCCATGAACTGCAGCACGTCAGGGCTCCCTGTCCATCACCAACTCCTGGAGTCCACCCGAATCCATGTCCATTGAGTCAATGATGCCATCCAACCATCTCATCCTCTGTCATCCCCTTCTCTTCCTGCCCTAAATCTTTCTCAGCATCAGGGTCTTTTCAAATGAGTCAGCTCTTCAGAACAGGTGGCCTAATTATTGGAGTTTCAGCTTCAACATCAGTCCTTCCAATGAAAACCCGGGACTGATGTCCTTTAAGATGGACTGGTTGGATCACCTTGCAATCCAAGGGACTCTCAAGAGTCTTCTCCAACACCACAGCTCAAAACATCAGTTCTTCAGAGCTCAGCTTTCTTTACAGTCCAACAATGACATCTGAGTTTCAATAAAATGCAATATGTATTAAAAAGATTTTCATTGAAGAAATCAGTTTCATATCTTGTTTCCTTTCTATTGAAATGCAAAAGTGGAAAAAAAAAAAAAAACCTTGACTCTTATACTCAAATCATCAATAATCTACCATTGAGACACAGTTGAACAGAATGTGTTTTCAAAAGTCTATATGGGGCTTGAGAAGCAAAGAAAATTAATACTTGCACAAGGTCTTGATTGCCTTAAAATCCCATTTACAATAAATGCAATAATATATATCACAAGCATAATTTTTTTATTATGAGCACTACATTTCACATAAAATATTCTAGGATTTTAGAGGGTTCTTTTTAAAGTTAGCATAAAATGACAAAATAATCTTATCTATTTGTACATTTTACATTATAAACTCATATGAACTATAATGATGCATAATAAAATGTAATTGCTGCTTTTATATTTTGAATTATCAATTGAATTATGATTTTAATCATTTAAAAAATCTAGTTTTATCTCCACTTTCAAAAGATTTTCTTTTTTCTTTTTAACAGAAAAGCATTTAGAATTTGTAGAAATTATTTAGATAATGTTAGGTGCTGGGAGAAGTAATCTTTCAAAATTTAGGACTTTCATAAATCTGGGGTAAAGGTTTGCACATTAAAGAGTCTCAAAAACTAAAATAGTGTCTAATACCTTTACATTAAAAACTTTAAAAACTCATCTTACTTCAGTTTTGACATTAATTTTACAAATATATGTTTATAAACCTGTCAATTTTAGCAGATGTTTCTAAAGGATCTTTGAAAAATGATTGGTTTCTTTTACAAACCTAGAAAAAAGACTTTAAATCCTACTACAGAGTGAGATAATTTTATTATTTTATAACAGCTGTTGGCAGTGAGTTTGTTATGCTTATTAATTTAAATGTTTTATTATGGAAAAATCTCAAACATATTCAAAACAATAAATATAATGAACATTCATGCATTCATCACATGGCAACTCTAGGCATCCTAGCATTCTTTTTTAAGTTTCTATTTGGAAGATAATTGCTTTACAATGTTTTGTTGCTTTCCGCCATACAACAAGGTGAATCAGCCATAAGTGTACATATATCATGAGCCTGCTTCCCACTAACCATCATCCTATTCCTCAAGGTCATTACAGAGCACTGAAATGAGCTCCCTGTGTTACACAGCAACTTCCCACTAGCTATCTATTTTGCATATGTTAATGAATATATTTCAATACTACTTACTCAATTAGTTCCACCTTCTCCCTCCCCTGCTGTGTCCACAACTCATATTTCCAATTTAATGTCTATTTTTTGCAGCAATTTTTTTTTGGATATAATTGCCTTATAATGTTGTATTAGTTTCTGCCATATAATGTCTATTTTGAAGAACAATTTTTGAGTATTAGTAAATAAGCTTGCCATCGTATTTTTAAAAAACACTATTTATGCTCATTTCTGATTTTTCTTAATATAAGGTTGAATTTTTCAGGAATGCTAATTATGATTTTGCAGCAACATCTATAAATGAAATCAAGCATAATAGATATCAATTTCTTAATGTACTGTATATATATATATATATATATATATGTTTTCTGTATTTAATCTTAAAAAAGTCACAATTTCAGGAATCTGCTAAAATCATGAAATAAAACATTTCATATATCATATTCTTTGGAGCAATTGGATAGGGTTGAATTTAGAAAATGTTGAGTGGAAACATCTTATGCTGCTGTTCAAGGGGATGTAAGGAATGTTTCACTAGTGTCAGCCATCTGAGAATCTCATGTCTCCCAGGAACCAGTCTGGCAGCTAAGTCATCATCCCAGAGCAGCTTGTGTGAGGTACAACCTTGGCACAAACTTAGTAATGGATTTCAAAGCACAGCACCTGGAGCTCTTGTTCAATTATAATCTCTGTAGAAAAAGCCCTGACATAAATAAGTGTTATAAAAGCTAAAATGGAATGAAGTAAAATGAAATAAAAATGTGCAAACTGTCCCTAGGACCCTCCTTAGCGGGACCCTCCTATTTACAAATACAATGCCTTTATTTGCATGGAGAGTAAAACTCAAAGTGTTTTCCATTTGTAACTTTAAATCTATTTTGAAGGAAGGCAGTATCTTAGAATACCCAGAGACCTAGTTGCCACATGTATTTTAATAGCAGCATGCTTTTCTAGGAAAAGCATGACAAACTTCCTGTTTGTCAAATTTGGGGAGGAAATTTCTGCTTATTCAGTATTACAGCAGCTTGGAATGTAGGCTCTGTTCTGTAAGGCATAGATGTGATTCCCTCATAAGACTTTTCTCAATAGGACCAACTGTATAGCACAAGGGGCTCTGTAATGACCTATGTGGGAAAAGAATCTGAAAAGCAGTGGAGATGGCTGATTCACTTTGCTGTGCAGCAGAAAGTAAGACAACATTGTAAACCAACTATAAACCATTTTTTTTAAAGAGAGAATATTACTTAGAAGATGCACATATGCACAGGGTGCTCAAACAGGAGATGTGCCACCAGTGTCAGGTGAGCAGCTGGGATATCTGACCCAATGTGAGGCAGGGATAGAGCTAGGACTGACATGGCTCTGTCATATTTACAGAGAGTCTGATAGTTCTCTGATACAGTGGACTCTGGTGATGTGTCTCTTGACAAATCCCAAGTTTGTCTTTACCACCACAATGATCTGTCCAGGACATGTCACTCTATTTGTAATTAATTTTAGAAAACTAAAGTAGTTGTGCATTTCTTAATTATCTCTAAAACAGCACATAGAACACAGAAGCTATACTCTTAAATTTCTGTTTTTTTAGGAGAATAAACATTTCTTTTACAAAAGAGCAGTTGGAATGAGTCTGTAATATTTGTGTAGTTGCAATAAATTAAACAAATAACATGAAGTCTAGATCAAAATGTTGCTCCTTCTTGCCTTTTATTCCTCAAAATAAATTATTTTCTAACTTTACATGAAATAGAACTTGTGCCTTTTTATTTAACTGTTAGTAGGTCATGCTCAATATTTAATAACATCACATTAAAAATAGTGGATTTTAATTACTTTAATGTCAGTCACACTAAAATTCTTCAAGGTAATTGATCATTTATTTTAGCCCTTAGTAAATGATGCTCCAATCAAAATAAATTAATTAAAAATAAAAATTAAAAAGCCCCCCTTCCAAAAAAGGTCCTGTCACTGGTCTTTGAAAGAGAGGTAGGAGGTTGAAGTTTTAAATGATAAATACAATTTCAGACAAGTATTTACCTGGCATTTTTAATATAAAAATATGAGAATATTTTCCTAAAGAAAGGAAAAGGAAAATTGTTCAAAAAGGCAGTAGCTTTTATTCAAAGTAAGAAGTTATTCAATTCTACTAAGAAGCCTTTTCAATCTGTTATGACTCCACAGTAAAATTATTGGGCCATTTTCTAACATTTTGATAATTTATAATACTTATTCTGTGAAAATGTTTGCTTCTTCATATTTGGGTTTATCTGTAATACATATAGAGAAAATATATACGAAATGTTGTTTTGTTGTTCAGCAGCTTAGGTATGTCTGACTCTTTGCAACCCTATGGACTGCAGCAAGCCAGGCTTCCCAGTCCTTCACTATCTCCCAAAGTTTGCTCAGATTTATGTCCATTGAGTCAATGATGCTATCTAGCCATCTTTTCTTCTGATACTTTCTTCTCCTTTTGCCTTCAATTTTTCCTCAAATCAGGATTTTTTCCCAGTGAGTTGTCTCTTTGCATCAGGTGGCCAAATTCTGGAGCTTCAGCATCATTCCTCCCAATATCTAGGGTTGATTTCCTTTAGGATTGACTGGTTTAATCTCCTTTGTGCCCAAGGACTCTCAAGAGTCTCTTCAGTTCAGTTCAGTTGCTCAGTCATGTCTGACTCTGCAACCCTATGGACTGCAGCACACCTGGCCTCCCTGTCTATCACCAACTCCCGGAGTTTACCCAAACTCATGTCCATTCAGTCAGGGATGCAACTTCACCGTCTAATCCTCTGTCATCCCCTTCTCCTTCTGCCTTCAATCTTTCCCAACATCAGGGTCTTTTCAAATGAGTCAGCTCTTCACATCAGGTAGCCAAAGTATTGGAGTTTCAGCTTCAACATCAGTCCTTCCAATGAGTATTCAGGACTGATTTCCTTTAGGATGGACTGGTTGGATCTCCTTGCAGTCCAAGGGACTCTCAAGAGTCTTTGCCAATACCACAGTTCAAAAGTGTCAATTCATTGGCACTCAGCTTTCCTTGTAGTCCAACTCTCACATCCATACATGACCACTGGAAAAACCATAGCCTTGATTAGATGGACCTTGTGGCAAAGTAATGCCTCTGCTTTTTAATATGCTGTCTAGCTTGGTCATAAGTTTCCTTCCAAGGAGTAAGCATCTTTTAATTTAATGGCTGCAGTCACCATTCTGCAGTGATTTTGGAGCTGCCCAAAATAAAGTCAACCATTGTTTCCACTGTTTCACAATCTATTTGCCATGAAGTGACAGGACCGGATGCCATGATCTTAGTTTTCTGAATGTTGAGCTTTAAGACAACTTTCTAACTGTCCTCTTTCACTTTCATCAAGAGGCTCTTTAGTTCTTCTTCACTTTCTGCCATAAGGGCAGTGTCATCTGCATATCTGAGGTTATTGATATTTCTCCCAGAAATCTTGATTCTAGCTTGTGCTTTTTCCAGCCTGGCATCTCTCATGATGTACTTTGCATATAGATTAAATAACCAGGGTGACAATATACAGTTTTGACATACTCCTTTTCCTATTTGGAACCAATCTGCTATTCCATATCCAATTTTAACCGTTGCTTCCTGACCTCCATACAGGTTTCTCTAGAGGCAGGTCAGGTGGTCTGGTATGCCCATCTCTTTCAGAATTTTCCACAGTTTATTGTGATCCACACAGTCAAAGGCTTTGGCATAGTCAATAAAGAAGAAATAGATGTTTTTCTGGAACTCTCTTCCTTTTTCGATAACCCAGCAGATGTTGGCAATTTGATCTCTGTCTTTTATAAAACCAGCTTGAACATCTGGATGTTCACAGTTCATGTGTTGCTGAAGTCTGGCTTGGAGAATCTTGAGCATTACTTTACTAGCATGTGAGATGAGTGTAATTGTGTGATAGTCTGAAAATTCTTTGGCATTGCCTTCCTTAGGGATTGGGATGAAAACTGACCTTTTCCAGTCCTGTGGCCACTGGTGAGTTATCCATTGCTGACATATTGAGTGCAGCACTTTCACAGCATCATCTTTTAGGATTTGAGACAGTTCACCTGAAATTCCATCACCTCCACTAGCTTTGTTTGTAGTGATGCTTCCTAAGGCCTACTTGGCTTCACATTCCAGGATGTCTGGCTCTGGGTGAGTGATGACACCATCATGATTATCTGGGTTGTGAAGATCTTTTTTGTCCAATTCTTCTGTACATTCTTTCCACCTCTTCTTAATATCTTCTGCTTCTGTTAGATCCATACCATTTCTGTTCTTTATTGTGCCCATCTTTGCATGAAATGTTCCCTTGGTATCTCTAATTTTCTTCAAGAGATCTCTAGTTTTTTCCACTCTATTGTTTTCTGCTATTTCTTTGCATTGATCACTGAGGAAGACTTTCTTCTCTCCTTGCTATTCTTTGGAACTCTGCATTCAGATGCTTATATCTTTCCTTTTCTCTTTTTCTTTTCACTTCTCTTCTTTTAACAGCTATTTGGAAGGCCTCCTCAGCCAGCCAATTTGCCTTTTTGCATTTATTTTTGGGGGGATGGTCTTGATCCCTGTCTCCTGTACAATGTCACAAATGGCGTCCATAGTTTTTTAGGCACTCTGTCTATCAGACCTAGTCCCTTAAATCCATTTCTCACTTCCACTGTATAGTCATAAGGGATTTGATTTAGGTCATACCTGAATGATGTGGTGGTTTTCCCCACTTTATTCAATTTAAGTTGAATTTGGCAATAAGGATTTCATGATCTGAGCCACAGTCAGCTCCTGTTTTTTTTTTTTCTTTTTTTTTTTTTCCCTGACTGTATAGAGCTTCTCCATCTTTGGCTGCAAAGAATATAGTTAATCTGATTTTGGTGTTGGCCATCTGGTGATGTCCATGTGTAGAGTCTTCTCTTGTGTTGTTGGAAGAGGGTGTTTGCTATGACCACTGTGTTCTCTTTACAAAACTCTATTAGCCTTTGCCCTGCTACATTCTGTACTCCACAGCCAAATTTGCCTGTTACTCCAGGTGTTTCTTTACTTCCTACTTTTGTATTCCAGTACCATATAATGAAAAAGACATCTTTTGGGGGGTGTTATTTCTTAAAGATATTATAGGTCTTCAACGAACCATTCAACTTCAGCTTCTTCAGTGTTACTTGTCTGGGCAGAGACTTGGATTACCGTGATATTGAATGGCTTGCCTTGGAAATGAACAGAGATCATTCTGTCATTTTTGAGATTGCATCTAAGTACTGCAGGTGTTATTCAGTTCAGTTTAGCTCAGTTCAGTTGCTCAGTCATGTCTGACTCTTTGCAACTCCATGAATTGCAGCACACCAGGCCTCCCTGTCCATCACAAACTCCCAGACTTTACTGAAACTCATACCCATGGAATGGGTAATGCCATCCAGCCATCTCATCCTCTGTCGTCCTCTTCTCCTCCTGCCCCCAATCCCTCCCAGCATCAGGGTCTTTTCCAATGAGTCAACTCTTCACATGAGGTGGCCAAAGTATTGGAGTTTCAGCTTCAACATCAGTCCTTCTGATGCAGATGTTATTAGGCCTTCATATTTCTACCAGTCTGAATCTATTGTTGATTTTGTTGTTATTTTCTCTGTGAGTAGTGAAATTCAACTTCTTTTGATATGTTTATTGATTATTTTGTCTTTCTCTTTTGAGAATTGCCTTAATATGTATTCTTTTTACTAACTAGATGGCTTTTGGTTTGCATGTTACTTATAGGAGTTATTTATGCTATTGGCTCTGGTTATCCTTTAATTCTTATATTATCTATTAATTCCATCAATAATATTAATTATATCAGTAAATTTGGAATTATATGCATCCATTTGTGATTCACTCTGAATTCATTTTTACACATTGTGTAAGTTTCTTCTCCACTTTTCTTTGGATCTTCAGTTGGTGCTCCAGGCAAAGTGGGCTTTTCATTTCCCTAAACAGCAGTGCTCTTTCATTCCTGTCCACGGTTATTTCATTGCCTGGACATCTCTTTATTTTTCACTGTGAAAACAGTTAACCACCCTCTCCTTTGTGCTTTATTGACATTGATACTACTTTTGTTACAGCACTTATCATTCAAGGTGTGCTATGTTTCTGTATTTCCACTTACCTTACAGAGTATATGAATGACTAGTGAGGGGACTGTGTCCCTCACTCTTTTTAGTACTTTCTCCAACTTACCTGTTGTCACTTAACCCACCATTCAACGCAGCAGTTTTCAATGACAGTATCATAACTTTCAGGTAAATGTGCTTGCTAAGTATCTTCAGTCACATCCTACTCTTTCTGGCCCTATGGACTGTATTCCATCAGGCTCTTGTGTCCATGGGATTCTCCAGGCAAGAATAGTTGAGTGGGTTTCCACACCATCCTCCAGGGAATCTTCCTAGCCCAGAGATGAAACAAGCATCTCGTGTAGCTCCTGCACTGGAGGTGAATAATTTACTGCTGAGCCACTGAGGAAGCCTTAGGTAAAGGTAACAGAGCACAATAGAAATCATTTTGGGAATGTGTCACTTCAAAGGAACTTTTAGCCTAAAGTCACAAATTCTGTTTTAAATGGTAGTGATCTGTGTTGTTACCACAATCCACCTCTTCTCTATCAATAAATCAATCAAAACTCTTAATTAATTTAAATAAAAATTAACGAGAAGGAAAATTAACAAATCCCCCCTTCATTTGTAACATTGCTGTGAAAATAATCTATTATTCTAATTAATTCAAGCATAAGCAATACAAATTAGAATTTGACTATCAATAAAGACTTTACTGTTACATATAGGAAGGATATAAAACAAAATCCTACTCTATAGTTGTTGCTGTTGTTTAGTCACCTAGTAGTGTCTGACTCTTTGTGACCCCATGGTCTGTAGCATGCCAGGCCTCACAGTCCCTCACCATCTCCTGAAGTTTGCCCAAGTTCATGTCCATTGCATCAGTGATGCCATCCAGCCATTTCATCCTCTAATGCCCTCTTCTCCTTCTGCCTTCAATCTCTCCCATCATCAAGGGCTTTTCCAATGAGTTAGCTGTTGACATCAAGTGACCAAAATACTGGAGCTTCAGCTTAAGTATCAATCCTTGCAATGGGTATTCAGGATTGATTTCCTTTAAGGTTGACTGGTTTTATCTCTTTGCTGCCCAAGTGACTTTCAGGAGTCTTCAGCACCACAGTTCTAAGACATTAATTCTTTGGTGCCCTGCCTTCTTTATGGTTCATCTCTCACAACTGTACATGACCTATGGGAAGGTCATAGCCTTTACCTTGTGGACCTTTGTTTGCAGAGTAATGTCTCCACTTTTCAACACACTGTCTAGGTTTGTATTAAGTTTCCTGCCAAGAAGCAATCATCTTCTGATTTCATGGCTGCAGTCACCATTTGCAGTGATTTTGGAGTCCACAAAGGGGATATATGCCACTACTTCCACTTTCTCCCTCTCTTTTTGCCATGAAGTAATGGGGCCAGAAGCCATGATCTTAGTTTTTCATATTTTTTGATATTTAGTTTTAAGCTAGCTCTTTCACTTTTCTTCTTCACACTCATCAAGAATCCCATTAGCTTCTCTTCTCTTTCTGCCATTACAGTGGCATTATCCACATATCTGAGGTTGTTCATGTTTCTACTGTCTATCTTGATTCCAGCTTATAATGCATCCAACCTGGCATTTCTCATAATGTGCTCAGCATATAGGTTAATAAAGCAGAGTGACAGCAGACAGCCTTGTTATACTACTTTCTCAATCTTGAATCAATCAGTTTTTCCATACAGGTTTGTAAAAGATGCTTCTTGACCCACATACAGGTTTCTCAGGAGACAGGCAAGATAGTCTGGTATTCCCATCTCTTCAAGAGCTTTCCACAGTTTGTTTTGATCCAAACAGTTAAAGGCTTTATTGTAGTCAATGAAATAAAGGTATATATATATATATATATATATATATATATATATATATATATATCCCCCCCCCCCTGGAATTCCCTTGTTTTCTCTATGATCCAGAGAATGTTGACAATTTGATCTCTGGTTACTCTGTCTTTTCTAAACATAACTTGGACATCTGGAAGTTCTTGGTTTGCATAACACTGAAGCCTAGTATGCAAGATTTTAAGTATGAGCTGAATAGCATAGGAGATAAGTGTATTTATCTAATGATTAGAACATTATTTAGTACTACCTTTGTTGGGAATTGGGATGAGGATTGACGTCTTCCAATCCTGTGGCCACTGCTGAGTCTTCCACATTTGCTGACATAGTGAATGCAACACCTTGGTGGTGAATGCAACATCCTTTAGGGTTCTCAATAGCTCTACCAGAATTCCACTGCATCCACTAGCTTTATAAACAGCAGAGTTTCCTAATACCCACTTGACTTCACACTCCAGAATGTCTGGCTCTGGGTGGCTGAAAACTCCATCATAGTAATCTGGCTCATTAAGATCTTTTTTGTACAGTTCTTAATTTTACTCTTTCCATCTCTTTCTGATCTCTTCAGCATCTTCTAGGTCTCTACCATTTCTGTTCTTTATTGTGCCCATCTTTTGGTGAAATATTTCATCTTTTGGTGAAATATTTCCTTGATATTTCCAATTTTTCTGAAGGGATGTCTATAGTCTTTCCTCTTCTGCTGTTTTTTTCTAGTTTTATGCACTGTTTATTGAAGAAGGTCTTCTTGTCTCTCCTTGTTATTCTTTGAAGCTCTGAATTTAGTCGAATGTACCTTTCCCTTTCTCCCTTGCTTTTTGCTTCTTTTCTTTCTTTAGCTATTTGTAAAGCTTCCTCAGATAACCGCTTTGCCATCTTGCTTTTAATTTTCTTTGGGATGGCTTTGTTCACCACCTCCTGTACAATATTACAGACCTCTGTCAATAGTTCTTCTGGTGCCTTGTTTACTAGATCTAATTCCTTGAACCTATTTGTTACCTCCACTGCATATTCATAGGGGATTTGATTCAAGTTGTACCTGGCTGGCTTAGTGGTTTTCACTGTTTTCATTAGTCTAAACATGAATTTTGCTGTGAGATGCTGGTGATTTGAGCCACAGTCAGCTTCAGGTCTTGTCTTTGCTGACTGTAAACAAACGTTCCATCTTTGACTAGAAAGAATGTAATCAATCTGATTTCAGTAATGACCATTTGGTGATGTCCATGTGTAAAGTCGTATGTTGTATTGTTGAAAAATGGTGTTAGTTATAATCAGTGCATTCTCTTGGAAGAATTCAGTTAGCCTTTACCCTGCTTCATTTTGTTCTCGCTCAGTCGTATCTGACTCTTTGCGACCCCATGGCCTATAAAGTCCATGAAATTCTCCAGGCCAGAATACCAGAGTGGGTAGCCTTTCCTTTTTCCAGGAGATCTTCCCAACCCAGGGATCAAACCCCGGTCTCCTGCATTGAAGGTAGATTCTTTATCAACTGAACTATCAGGGAAGTCCCTCCAAGGCCAAACTTGCCTGTTATCCCAGATATCTCTTGACTTCCTACTTTTGCATTCCAATCTCCAATGATGAATAGAACATCGGTTTTTTGGTGTTAGTTCTTGGAGGTCTTCTAGGTTTTCATAGAACTGATCAACTTCAACTTCTTTGCATTGGTGGTAGGAACATAAACAAACTGAGATTATTCTGTCATTTTTGAGCTTGAACCCAAGTACTGTATTTCAGACTCCCTTGTTGACTTTGAGTGCTAACCATTTCTTTTATGGGATTCTTACTCACAGTAGCAGATGCAATGATCATCTGTATTAAATTCACCCATTCCTATCCATTTTGCTTCACTGATTTCTAAGATATCAAAGTTTATTCTTACCATCCCTCCTTGACCACATCCAATTTACCTTGATTCATGGACCTAACATTCCAGGTACCTATGCAATACTGTTCTTTGCAGCATCAGATTTTACTTTCATCATCAGACACATCCACAACTGAACACTGTTTCTGCTTTGGCCTAGTTGCTTCATTATTTCTGGAGCTTTTAGTAGTTGTTCTCTGCTCTTTCCCAGTAGCATATTGGACACCTTCTGACCTGGGATCTCATATTTCAGTGTCATAATTTTTGTCCTTTTGTACAGTTCATGAGGTTCTCACAGCAAGTATACTAGGGTAGTTTGCCATTCCTTCCTCCAGTGGATTATGTTTGTCAAATCTTCACTATGACCCATTTATCTTGGGTGATCCTACAAAGCACGGGTCATAGTTTCATTGAGGTACACAAGCCCCTTTGCCACGACAAGGCAGTGATCCATGAAGGGGAATATACAGTTACAGGAAGTGATATTCAGTATCCTGTGATGAACTATAATTAAAATAATATGAAAAGAACATATATATGTATGACTATCACTTTTCTGTGCAGCAGAAATTAAAAACATTGTAAGTCACTTATACTTCAGTAACATTTCTTTTGAAAAGACTACAACTTGTGGTAAACCTATAATCATTCATTATAAAATATAAATTTGAACAATATTCAGTATGGTGTTTCCCTAACTTGTGAAGTAAGACCCTATTTTTATGAGGATAAAAATAGAAAATGATGTAAAGAAGTGCTTTCATAATCACCAAGTGGGCAAAATAGAGAGGTACATAATAATAACCATTGAAGGTATTTTTATAATTCCCAGGGATAAAGAGTGCTGCAACAAAAGTGTCAACTAAATGCACCTTAATTTTCTTTTATAAAATACCAAACAAATTATAGAATAAAACAAGGTAGAAGGTAGCAGTATCACAACATTTTTTTTTTCCTAGAGTACCTAATTATTTAGTTAATTTATTTTAGGCATACTCTTTAGAGTTTTCAATCTAATATGATTTGATTAAACTTGAAATTTTATTTTGAATGCAGCTTCTATAAATCAAGTAGTTGAATGAACATCTGATATTGAGAGTAGATAGCTTGTTATTATATATTTGGATATTTATGTGTTTATTTTTGATGAATTTAGAAAAATTAAATATATTTATTTTTGTACTGATGGGAATGCTTTAAAATAAAATATAAATAATTAATCCCAGGGAGGAAAAATATGTCAGAAATGGAAAAAGTATGGCAACATAAAGTAGCAAGACAATATACAAATATGTTGGATATATGATATGATATGATATGATATTATAAACTGACATGAAGTGGTAAAACTCCTGTCTTACCTAAATTGGTTATAAAATACTACAACTCATAGACATATTAAAGACATTTTAAAATATGGTTTATTCTCTTTTCTCTTCTTGTGTTAATATACTAAATGGTTTCCTTTTGTCTCTCCAATATCTTAACCATTTTTAATTCAAGAGACATCCTGCATGAATTTTTCTGGGAGGTGGAGTATATGAGTCTGTTTTCCCCAGGGTAGGAGAGTCAGTCATCCTGCTTCCTCAAATGATTCATAACCTGATGGTGGAAAGAATTGTGTGCTGGAGTCAACTCAAAGATGTGGGGCTATAAATTCTTAACAATAACAAAATTATTGTGGGATTGTAGCTATACTTAAGAGGATCAACTAGCAGTCAATGTGGAGTTCCTCTCTGCAAATATCTATGAATGATCTGAGATTTTACTTAGTGGCATGTTAAATTATCCTGTCAGATTTGTGGATGCCAGTAGAAGATGTAAGACTTCTGCATCAGAGAAACAGGACAGTTTCTTACCCACAGCAACAGACAGCTTATTGCTCACAGCTATAGAAATCAAAGTATTAGTATTTTTGCACCAATTTCTTGAGTACCAGTTCTGACATGGTTATGGGAAGAGTGCTGGTTAATATATGCACACTTAGCGAGATGCATGGAAGGAAGAGGGCTTTGGACTGTGAATTTTTATGGGCACTTAACATATTTCTCACTGCTCAGATAAAGAATCTGCCTGCAATGCAGGTGACCCAGGTTCCATTCCTGAGTCAGGAAGACCTGCTGGAGAAGGGATAGTCTACCCACTCCAGTATGCTTGGGCTTCCCTTGTGGCTCAGCTGGTAAAAAATCTGCTTGCAATGCGGGAGACCTGCATTTGATCCCTGGGTTGGGAAGATCTCCTGGAGAAAGGAAAGGCTGCTCACTTCCGTATTCTGGCCTGGAGAATTCCACAGACTTTACAGTCCATGGGGTTGCAAAAAGTAGTACACAATTGAGTAACTTTCACTTTTACTTCACTTTCAAGCATATCTGCTGTTTGCTCAATAAGGAAGGACTATCTAACTCAGTCTCGTAAGGTGGTTCACTGTATAAGCATTCTTGAATAAAGGTTAGTCAGTGCCTTGTTCACAGATCTACAGAAATTTGGTAAACCTGTAGAAAGTTTCTTGTCCCCCAGCACTCATGGACCATGAGTCATTCCATGTTACAAGATCCATACCTCAGAATTTTATAGTGTTAGGATATAACAAGAAAGAAAAACTTAATCTGGAATGTTCTTATGATTTTGTGTTAATGCTACCATTTTTCAGTAGAAAATAGTTATTTTGTATGTTGTATATATGTATATGTATGTATATTAAATAAATACATGGATATTTCAAATATATATGTTGTAACATAAAGAATATAAAATGTGTTCCATCTATAGGCCTGTCATCAGGATGAAAAAATATTTGTGATATGTTTAGAGTATAAAATTTCATACCTCTCAACAAAGATTTTCACATACACAATTTTTAGTCATTCTATGGTTATTCTGTGGTGGCTCAGATGGTAAAAATATCTTCCTGCAATGCAGGAGATCTGGGTTTGATACCTGGATTGGGAAGTTCCCCTGGAGAAGGGAATGGTGAACCACTCCGGTATCCTTTCCTGAGAAATCCTGTGGACAGAGGAGCCTGTTGGGCTACCGTCCCACGTCGCAGAGTCAGACAAGTTGCTGCTGTTGCTAAGTCTCTTCAGTCGTGTCTGATTCTTAGCGACACCATGGACTGTAGCCCACCAGGCTCCCCTGTCCCTGGGATTCTCCAGGCAAGAACACTGGAGTGGGTTGCCATTTCCTTCTCCAATGCATGAAAGTGAAAGTGAAATTGACGTCGCTCAGTCATGTCCCACTCTTAGCGACCCCATGGACTGCAGGCTACCAGGCTCCTCCGTCCATGGGATTTTCCAGGCAAGAGTACTGGAGTGGGTTGCCATTGCCTTCTCTGGAGTCAGACAATACGGAGCAACTAACACCTTTGCTTTTTTATGGGTATTAAAACATAAAGACAGTGACAATTAAGGGGCAAATAGAACTTCAGTTTCAAAGATTAGCCATTGATTAATTTATATCCTATGATTTGGAATATGAAAATGTTCACTGGTGTTTAATGCTAGGTTTATAACAAACAAATGTACGTGCTGGGAATTATTTTTTCTCCACATTCACTCGACATTCTGTTTTACAATATATACATTTATTTTTAAAAGTATATACATAATTATTTCTTAAATTCTTTTCCCCCCTCATGATGCCATATCTAAGCTACCCCCCCCCCCCATTTTCATGAATGATAATGACAATGGCATTAATAGAAGATACACAAGTGAGTTTGAAAATACATAACCTAACCTTTTTTCTAATGTGATCATCTTGGGCTGCCAACCTTCATCATGCAACATAACAGTTGTGATATTTGACTGCAATCAGTCATTTATACTTGCCTGATTCAGCAGGGCTGAATTGCTCTGAGACTTTCTCTCAAAGACCACTAAACTAGTTGGTAATGTTTGTCTTACTCTATAGGACCTTTGAGGAAATCTCAAGAAATTGTTAATAAAAAAGAGCAACAGTGCATGTGAAGCCTAACTTAAGTGTATGTTTAAAACTATGCTGTAACCCACAATTAACATAGTGAGTTGAGCATTAGAAATTTAGAATGAATGTCCTAGGCATCGAAGTTAAAAAATAAAATCTAATGTCATTTTACATGCTACTATAACCATCTGTGAACCGTGAACTTCCAGATGTTCAAGCTGGTTTTCAAAAAGGCAGAGGAACCAGAGATCAAATTGCCAACATCCACTGGATCATCAAAAAGGCAAGAGAGTTCCAGAAAAACATCTATTTCTGCTTTATTGACTACTCCAAAGCCTTCGACTGTGTGGATCACAATAAACTGTGGAAAATTCTGAAAGAGACTGGAATCTCAGACCATCTGACCTGCCTCTTGAGAAATCTGTATGCAGGCCAGGAAGCAACAGTTAGAACTGGACGTGGAACAACAGACTGGTTCCAAATAGGAAAAGGAGTACATCAAGCCTGTATATTGTCACCCTGCTTATTTAACTTATATGCAGAGTACATCATGAGAAATGGTGGACTGGAAGAAGCACAAGCTGGAATCAAGATTGCCAGGAGAAATATCAATAACCTCAAATATGCAGATGGCACCACCCTTGTGGCATAAAGTGAAGAAGGATTAAAAAGCCTCTTGATGAAAGTGAAAGAGGAGAGTGAAAAAGTTGGCTTAAAGCTCAACATTCAGAAAACTAAGATCATGGCATCTGGTCCCATCACCTCATGGCAAATAGATGGGAAGACAGTGGAAACAATGTCAGACTTTATTTTTTGGGCTCCAAAATCACTGCAGATGGTGATTGCAGCCATGAAATTAAAAGACGCTTACTCCTTGGAGGAAAGTTATGACCAACCTAGATAGCATATTAAAAAGCAGAGACATTACTTTGCCAACAAATGTCCATCTGGTCAAAGCTATGGTTTTCCCAGTGGTCATGTATGGATGTGAGAGCTGGACTGTGAAGAAACCTGAGTGCCAAAAAATTGATGCTTTTGAACTATGGTGTTGGAGAAGACTCTTGAGAGTCCCTCGGACTGCAAGGAGATCCAACCAGTCCATCCTAGGGGAGATCAGTCCTGGGTGTTCATTGAAAGGAGTGATGCTGAAGCTGAAACTCCAATACTTTGGCCACTTCATGCAGAGAACTGACTCATTGGAAAAGACCCTGATGCTGGGAGGGATTGGGGGCAGGAGGAGAAGGGGACGGCAGAGGACGAGATGGCTGGATGGCATCACTGGCTTGATGGGCATGAGTTTGAGTAAACTCCGGGAGTTGGTGATGGACAGGGACGCCTAGCGTGCTGTGATTCATGGGGTTGCAAAGAATTGGACACGACTGAGCGACTGAACTGAACTGAAATGATGACCATCTGATGTTGGTCTTTTTAAACTTATAATAAACACATAATGAAAATATTTTCTAATACCTAAAATTAAAGCCAACATAGAAATATTGAATTAAATATGCTATTTTATTTATCTGTAACTACTTGGAGAAAATAATTTTAGAAAAATATAGATTTGAAAGCCAACTATAAAGACTTGAAGGGGATTTATAAAATCAGTTGTGGTATCAGAGTTGGGTCATAGTTCAGTTCAGTTCAGTCACTCAGTCATGGCCAACTCTTTTGTGACCACATGAATTGCAGCACGTCAGGCCTCTCTGTCCATCACCAGCTCCTGGAGTCCACCCAAACCCATGTCCATTGAGTCGGTGATGCCATTCAATCATCTCATTCTCTGTCGTCCCCTTTTCCTCCTGTCCTCAATCTTTCCCAGCATCAGGGTCTTTTCCAATGAGTCAGCTCTTCATTTCAGGTGGCCAAAGTATTGGAGTTTCAGCTTCAACATCAGTCCTTCCAATGAACACGCAGGACATTTTTTTCTAGGCTACTCAATTTGTTAATATACAATTGTTCATAGTAGTCTGTTTTGGTCCTTTGTATTTCTGTGATATTTATTTTAATGTCTTCTCTTTCATTTATAATTTTATTTGCACCCTCTTGTTTTCTTGATTAGTCTAAAGTTTTGTCAATTTTGTTTATCTTTCAAAGACTCAACATTTAGTTTATTTTTTATTGCTTTCCTATTCTCTAACAAGTGTTTTGATTGGCACTTCATCATTATAATATTAGAGAATCTAATTCTGATTCTTTGATAGCTACTTTTACAGATATTTTGCACATTTGTATGTTTCTATGTTTATTACAATCATTTAGTTTCAGCTTGAATTTCATTTATCATTTCTTTTAAGACATATCTAGTTGTGAGAATGTCAATTTTTGTCTGTTAAAATCTATTCTTCCTTAATTTTTTAAAGATAGCTTTGGCAGCATAGAATTCTTTGGAAATAGATTTTTCTTTCATTGTAATGAGTATCTCAGCCCACTCTCTCTTGGCCTGCAAAGCTTCTGAGAAATTTGCTTATAATCTTATGGGGACTCTCTTGTATTTGATGAGTTACTTTCATGTTGCTATTTTCAAAACTCTGTTTGTCTTTGTTGAAAATTTAAATATATCTCACTCTAAATCTTTTTTTTTTCGGTTAAAATTATTTTATTTTTCTGTTCTTCATGAATTTAGATGTGAATTTTCCTCCACAACATTTTGGAAGCTTTGGTCATTACTGTTTCAATAGATTTTCTGTTTCTTTCTTTCCTTTTCTCTCAGGAGTCTCATAATGCATGCATTATTTCCTTCAATTCCTAATTTCATTTAGCTGTCTGTGTTCTTGAAGTTGGCTGAGATTGTTTAACAGGATTATTCTGAATTTTTTGTCAGACATTTCAGATCCTCATGCCTTCAGGGTCAGTTATTGGGAGTTAATTAGTGTTTTTTGGTGATATATTTTTTGTTTTACTTGATCCTTTATGATCTCTGTATCTTTGTGTTGGTATCTGTGTATTTGAGTAAGCCTTCTAGACTTCACAGATTTTCTTCATCAGGAAAAGACTTTTACCTGTCATTTCATCTTGGGATACTAGATGTTAGCTGGTAGTATCTATGGACAAGTAAAGCTTACTTTTGGAGTCCTAGTTGGTCAAGACCACTGCCCATGATCTGAGGTGAAGGGAAGTGCTACTGGCTGGGCTCTGTGGCTGGCTATGTTCCACATTCTAACGGGGCAGTTCTCTGGTTTCACAGTCAGATGGGGCCACAAGCTAAGCTCTGAACTACCTCTGGTTGTGTGGGGTCATAGTCTGTGTTCCCTGGAAAGGTGGTACCACTGGTCTGCAATTGGACAGAGCCACAGTCTGTGCCCTGCAATTATTCCTGGTTGTTGGGATCTCAGGCTGTGCTCAAATGGATGCTGCCACTGGCTGAACTCCATGTACAGGCAAGACATGGGCTGTGCTTCCTGGTCAAGACAGGGCCTTAGGTTGTGCTTTGCAATCAGTTAGGGCATCAGACTGTGCCTAATTTGGGTGGAGCTGTAGGCTGAGATTTCCAGTCAGATCAGTCATTGGCTCTGCCTCAGTGTTAGCCGTTGGACTTTGTTGCTCAAAGTTGCTGGCCAGGCTGTCTTATTAAGTGGGAATTTTCTAGCTGGACTCCACAGTTGGATGAAGCTGGAGACCTGTGCCCTGAAGCTGGTCTGTGTCACTGGTTGGGCTTTCCTGTTGGGTAGAGCCTCAGGCTAGACTCCACAAGTGGACAGGGTCACACTTGGGCTCCTTGCCTGGGCAAGGCTTCAGGCTGTGTTCAGGAATCAGGCAGAACCATAGGTGAGCTGTGCAGCTGGATGAGGTTGTAGGCTGGGCTTTGTGGTTGGATGCTGCTGTAGGCTGGCTCCAAGGCTGCTTGGGGTCATCGTTCAGGCTACCTGGTACATGTGTCTAGAGGTTATGTGCTCAAAAGTTGGGCAGAGCTACTGGCTTAATTCCTTCCCTAGACAGGCCACAGGGATGTTCTCTGCAGCTGCTGGTCATCTTTGGCCCAGTTTCCATCTGCAGTGGAACTGGAGCCTGTGCTTAGCAATTGGGTGTTACTGCTAATTTGCTGGGCAAATGGCAATGGCACCCCACTCCAGTACTCTTGCCTGGAAAATCCCATGGACAGAGGAGCCTAGTAGGCTGCAGTCCATGGGGTCACTAGAAGTCAGACTCAACTGAGCAACTTCACTTTCACTTTTCACTTTCATGCATTGGAGAATGAAATGGCAACCCACTCCAGTGTTCTTGCCTGGAGAATCCCAGGGACTGCAGAGTCTGGTGGGCTGCCATCTATGGGATCGCACAGAGTCAGACATGACTGAAGCAACTTAGCAGCAGCAGCAGCAGTTAATTTGCTACCCTGCTTGAGTAAGGCCACAGAGTAGTCTCCATGACCAGTATGACCTGTTGACTAGGAAGTCAAATCAGACAGAACTACCAACCAATCTTTTTGGCTTTATGGGGCCACTGGATCAGCTCTGAAGATGGGCAGAGCCACAGGTGGAATTTCTTCAAGGGTGACATTGCAAGCAGGAATGGGATTCACTGAAATATGAGGGCTGGTTGCTGTAAACTCTGCCCTTCTCCACTCCCGCAGTGTTTTCTGTTTCTCTCAGTGATCCCTGTGAAGTAAGACCTATGTGGGCCTCTTGAGAAATGTTCTCCTATGCTGGGGAAGTAGATATCCACCTTGGGTTATTTTTTTTCCCATTGGTTAAGCTGTATATCTGGTGAGCCTGCTTGGCACAGCACCTTGACATTCTTGGGGAGATGTGATGAGATTAATGCAGAAATTTTCCTCTTGCACTTCTATTGAGGTCCTTCTCCATCTTTGTGGTTAAAGGCAATGCTTCAGCCTTATCCTCAGCTTCTGAGATTTTCACAGGGGTGTCTTATCTGTGGTTGTTGCTAGTTGGTTTTGTGAGTAGAACTGAAGTGAGGAATGACCTATGTCACCATCTTGATGATGTCACTCCTCCACTGATTCTTTTCTAAGCTTGAGGGCATAGAATGATTTAAAGAACATAGCTAGAACCATGGTTCCTAAGTTTAGGCTATCAAAGCTTTCCTAAGGTGCTATATTGATTTTCAAAGATTATTAGATTTTTAAGACCAGGAATTATAGCCTTTTGCCCTGCTTACCAGTACATCTCTATACCAAATTATACATCTCTATACCAATCTAAGGTCAGTTTCAGCTATTTCTCCTTTGAACCTCAAATTCTGACTGATATCTGTTATTTGTCAAGATCAAAGTGATCCTATGCATTTTGCTGTACTGTAACCTTACGGGATGTCTGTGAAGAAACAAATTAAAATTTTCTGCTCATCAAACCCCCAGGGTAAAATGAATTGCTTTAGTGCATTCCCTGGAAAGGAAAGGCAAAGTAGACAATTTATTTGTATTCACTTTAACCTCTTCCGGCTGTTGCCACTGGAACTGGCTAATGGCAAACTATTAAGAACTATTAAATTCTCATTAATGATGCCCCTGGATTGGAGCCATGTGGTACAGGACATCACTTAATAGTAAATGGTAAAGTATATTTACAAAAAGAAGAGAAAGGCATATCTGCATTATTCAGAAGAAAAAACAGAAGAGTAGAACTTAATTGGTTATCAAAACCAGGTCAGAGGCTAATTATGATTTCAGTCCCATGTAACTTTACCTTCTCATTTCTTGACTTACTAATTGTTTCTGGCAATGCCATGGCTAGAAGAATAAAGTACTTTCAGAAATGTGAGCAGCTCAAAATCATTATTAACCTCCAGCTGCCTACACAATTAATAATTCAATGTAATTTTATCTATACTAGTTTTCAGAATGCCTTGTTACAAGATAAGGTAATATTAATTTGATTGCCGGGGGCAATCTCTAAAAAAGAATATAACTCATATAACAATTAATGTATTCTTAGTTTTGAGGTCTCTATGTGGCATGCCAATTATTAACAATTTAAATTTGAAAGAATTCTTATGTATTATTGACATATTAAGGTGCAGTAAATCAAGCACAGCAACACAATTTGGCATGTGATGGCATTAAAAATATCTATAAAATATGTGTACGAAAGCAGATCTAAATTTTATTAGCTCTCCTTTCTTAAGTACTCACCTAGAAGCCACTCACTGGACTGTTTTAAGCAAATTAAATTTATTACTTTTTGGAAATTGAAATTTGTTTTTATGTTTGCTAGAGATTATTCATTATTTTCTCCATATCTAGAATATTCTATCTGATCTGTGAGGAAAAAATAATTAACGTGCAACTTTGAAGAGAAAAAAGAAATGTTGCTGAAAGGCAGAAATTTAAACTAGGAACAAGGCAAACTCTAGCATTTAAATTTATACAAAACAGTGCTTTATTGAAAACCTGAAATTTGGGTAACTTAATGTTTTATTTAGAGTTTGTGTTACTGCATGACATGTGCAGAGCAGTGTGCCTGGCTGTATTAATTTCCTTGTCTGTAATGTACAGTTAATAAATTCTACTTATTTAATTCATTGGATTATACTGAAAGTGCAAAAGCTATGTATAATATTACATTGCAAAGAATCCGACTTTGTTGTTAATGGCAAATTAAAATGCCATTAATGCTGGAGGGGCTTCCCAGGGGGCCCAGTGGTAAAGAATCCACCTTCCAGTGCAGGAGACTCAAGAGACACATCCTTCCCTGGATCAGGGAGATCCCCTGGAGCAGGAAATGGCAATGCACTCCAGTAGTCTTACCTAGAAAATTCCATGGACAGAGGAGCTTAACAGGCCACAGCCCATGGGGTTGCAAAGAGTTGGGTACAACTCAGTGACTGAGCCCACACATGCAAACACACAACAGTGTGAGAATGATTTACTGTCAGATTTTCTGTGTTTTCACCTGCAAGATGTTGTGAGAGTTAAATATGTAAAGCAACTGGCACACAGCTAAATTCGTAGTATACAAGACTTTGTAAGAAGATTGATAACCTATATAAGTACCTTTTCTCATTAAAATTGAGGCAAGAACTATGTTATGCAAATGACAATGACATACAGATTTGTATGAAATCATAATTTTGATTTGTATGTTTAATCAAACTGTTAAGACAAATTAAAGTCCATGATGAAAGATTTTTGTCATTTGCAATTTATCAGTCTTCATTTTTGTTAATAAATTTCATACAATAAGTATCTGCTCTATACTGAAAATTTATTATAATTTTTTTTCACAGAAAGTTTTAGTATTCCCAAGTAAAAGCTTATTTCCTGACATATAGAGTAGAAATATTAATAGCAATATTGGATTTCTGTTACTTATAAAAATTTGTTTGATACTCCAAATAGATCTTTTGAATGTCTTTGAATCCTGAGTATTAAGCCCTCTAACCCAGCCTGGTCTTGAAGCTGAATCAAGAAGTGAATGGAGTTTGGAAAGATAGTGATAATTTAGCAGCATGGCAATTAAAAAGGGATGGAATATTTTCTTTAAAAATAAAAGAGAGATCTCTAGCAGCAGGGAGGCAGTGTAAAAAGCGAAAACTTATACATGATGTTCATTGAAGGCTGAAGGTTAACTGAGAAAGTCTGCCCTTGTAGTTTACTACTATATACACATGATGCTAGATGTGGTGGAGATAAAATGCATGGCATTCTTCATATACCTGTCTATGTTGTAAGTCATAGAATCTCATATTTGGATGAGACATTATTGTTTATTTGCTTTAACTTGTGTGCAACTTAACATCTCATAGACACAATTTACAAAGTTTTCCTTGGATGAAATGAGGATTTCTGTTCCCATATTTATTTTTATTTGACTAATTTATATCTTATTTTTTCACTTGAATAAGAATACATGTGACTTAGACTACACATCTGTTAGTTCAGTTTAAGTTGGCAGCTTACAAGGGCAGGAGGCTTGTAGGCAGCCTGGTAGCTAACTGCTTAGCAAGAGCAAAATGAATGGTTGGCAACCTTGAGTCTGCTTGTAACAGAAAAAAAAAAGTGTAAATAGAACAATAATAATAAAAACAAGAGACATTCTGTACCAACATATTTATCTTTAGTTTATTTCCACTTAATATTTAGTTGTTTTTTGGGAAACAACAGCAACAACAACTCTCTAGAACACACAGGATATTTATGGTGACCAGATCTAGAAGAACAGAAAATATTTGTCTGAAACAAAACAAATTATGAAATTTCTACCTGGAAACTTTTATCCAAAACTGGAGTGACAGCTGACAGATTTTATTTTATTATTTGCGACAATGAAAAAGAATACATATCCTGGTGTATACTTTGCCAAAGGAACAATAGTATCTTTTACATGGATTATTGTTTATTATTATTAATTTAATAATTTAAAAGTTGCTTTGCATCCATTTAAACATTACAAAAAGCAACACAGTACATTGAAATTACAAATTTATTTGCTTTGATAGGATATAATGAAATAACTTTTCACATATTGAGGTAGGTATGGGGATATTGTTCTGCCTTATCATGAGTTAACTTGTAGTTTGTGCTGACTGAAACAGCCAGTTTATGCACTATCAAACATACATTGTACATCTGATTTAATCATTAAGAAAAATGATGTGTTGGCCAGAAGAAATATGCATACTAAAAATAAAGATTAAACCCCTCTTTCCTTAGGTGCTGATGTTAATACTCCTTTGACATGTCTTCCTCCCAGGTGCCAAGGCCACACTGACTCGCTATGTACATGCTGATCCCCTTTTTTTCTGAAACCTTGAATGAATTTCCCTGACTTTTTTAATGCTCTTTGTTCTAAGAATAAAGCTGTGCTGAAAATCATGCCCTTCTGAAGCAGATCCATCCTCAGATGGATAAGGCAGATAATCCATCTGCCTTATCCTTCTGAGCACTTCAAACACTAAACCTTTGCCTGGGTTGGCTAATTGGGAACTGAGTACCCATTCTGTGTTAGTTTTCATTTTAATGATAATACAAGGTTTTTCTATTCAACCATGACCTCTCTAGGCTTACTTAGGGCCCTCTGCGCTCTAAAAATAAGGGAAGAATAGGACCTTTTTCTTATTGGTCATTCCCTAGCCACTTTCAACGATATAAATTTGCCAGAAGATTGTAGCATACAAGGAGATTTCCTCTAGTTTACAAGAGAGATTGTTAGCATGTGATGACAAAGAAACTGGCAATTCACTCTCTGAGTTAATAGAGATTGTATGTATATTTAATACTCATTAACTTTTAAAAATAGATATGTCACATTAAAATTGACTTAAATTTTAAAAAGAGAAAAAATATCTCAGATGAGTTTCTAGGAGCTATAGACTACTTCATTGCTGTAATAATATCACAACTATATTTAATTACTTTTACATGGTCAGCCATTTCTTTTAACCCTGGATAAGCCAGAAAGTACAAACAAAATTGATAGATAATAAATGAAGACTTTTTAAATATTTCAAGCTGTAATTTTTATTGTAAATGAAATTGTTACCAAATAGATTTGGTTGAAATTTTAACTGAAATTTTGTATTGTATGTGTATCAACAATGGACATATATGTGTATCAACAATGAGACATCCCAAGGGAAAAAACTGTAGCTCTCCCAAACTGGTCATCCCTAAAATGCTTTTTCACCAAGGTTCTGTTCAATATTTCCACAAATTTTATATTTAATAAATGAGTGTATGTGGGATATATGAATGCATGGGGAGATATCCATACATAAATATCTATTATCTATCTATCTAATGCAACCACCAGAGAAATAGTTTAACCATCTTTAGTAATCTTGGACTGGTGATTTCAACAATAAAGAGCACAGGTGTTATAGTTTTTCCTGTGTGATCATTTATGAGGTGAAGTGTCTGCATGTGTAATCACTTATTGTTCAGCAAGTTTGTTTAGTTTTATTGATGAAAAGTGAAAGAAAGTCACTCAGTTGTCTCTGACTTTGCGACACCATGGACTGTAGTCTGCCAGGCTCCTCTGTCCAAGCAATTCTCCAGGAAAGAATCCTAGAGTGAGTTGCCATTCCCTTCTCCAGGGGATATTCCTGAACCAGGGATCCAACCTAAGTATCCTACATAACAGGCAGATTCTTTATTAACTGAGCCACCTGGGAAGTTTTATTCACAGTAGCCACAATTGATTGATCACATATAACTCCATAATTAATAACTCTTTAGACTACTATGAAATCTTTCTGTCTGGGATAACTTGATACTCAAGTATCTCTTCTACCTTGTGTAGCAATATATTCTCAACCATCAAAATTGGTAATTTTTCAAAGTAGAAGCAAAGATTCATCTTGAGGCAACAATTGGTTTTTCTTGTAAACCAATCTAGAATACTTGAAATATAAAATATGTATGTACAATTTTAAAATTATATTTTATCTATTGTTGCAAAACAACCATGAACAATCCTGAAATGTAATAGTTTTAAAATATTTTGTTGTTTTTCTGTAATACGTTTTTTATTAAATAAGCTCAGGTGGTTCTTTCTTGGGATGTCATATGTGATCGTAGTCAGATAGCCAGCAGGACTAGAGATACCTTGAGGCTCAACTGGATCAGATATCCAAGATAGCTCACTCACATGGATTATCATTGATGCTAGCTATCCTCTAAGAGCTCAGCTGTGACTGCTGACAGTTTTCTACAAGCATAATCCCTCCATATTCCATAGGCTATTTAGGCAGGTGAATTCTGAGAGAATAACTCAAGAGGCAGTAATTGGAGACTGCAAGTCTCTTAAGACTTGGGAATAGAAACTTTATTCATCATTTCCACCATTACTGGTCAAAGCAGATACAGAACCTGCCCATATTCAAGGGGAGGCAATATTATCATCACTTCTCCACAGCAAACATTCAGAAAACTTGTGGCCAATTTCACATACATGCTTAAGTTTGAAAATGAGGAAAGGGGTATCAATTTTTCCCAGTTTCACTCCTTTAACATGATCAAACAACTTATTTGGCAACTTAACTTGTGCAACTTGAAAATTTTTTTCACAAATGAAATATTTTTTTATAAGAAAGACTTCAGTTCAGTCACTCAGTCATGTCTGACTCTTTGCAACCCCATGGACTGCAGCACACAGGCATCCCTGTTCATCACCAACTCCCGGAGTCCACCCAAACCCGCGTCCATTGAATCGGTGATGACACCCAACCTTCTCATCCTCTGTCGTCCCCTTTTCCCCCTCCCTTCAATCTTTTCGAGCATCAGGGTCTTTTCTACTGAGTCAGTTCTTCGAATCACGTGGCTCAAGAATTGAAGTATCAGCTTCAGCATGAGTGTTTCCAATGATATTCAGGACTGATTTCATTTAGGATGGACTGGTTGGATCTCGTTGCAGTCCAAGGGACTCTCAAGGGTCTTTTCCAACACCACAGTTCAAAAGCTTCAATTCTGCAGTGCTCAGCTTTCTTTATAGTCCAACTCTTACACCCATACATTACTACTGGAAAAACCATGGCTTTGACTAGATGGACCTTTGTTGGCAAAATAATGTCTCTGCTTTTTAATATGCTGTCTAGGTTGATCATAACTTATCTTCCAAGGAGCAAACATCTTTTAATTTCATAGCTGCAGGTACCATCTGCAGTGATTTTGGAGCCCTCCAAAATAAATTATCTCACTGTTACATTGTTTCCTCATCTATTTGTCATGAAGTGATTGGACTGGATGCCATGATCCTAGTTTCCTTAACGGCATCCAGTCCAATCACTTCAAGGAAGACTTAGGGAATACTTAGTCTTTAAATAATGAATAATTAGTTATAAATCTAAAATCTAAATTTAATCATCAATTTGTGATATAAATTAAACTGCAAAAGGTTTTAAGATGTTTCAATCATGTTAGTATAAATATATTGCATTAGGAATTTCTGGTAGATATTTATAGATTGATAATTTATAAAGAACTTTCCAACTAAAAACTCAGGTGATATTTAATTATTTTGTCTCTTTGGTTTTATGACAAAAAGTCAAAGTCGCTTTTTTGGTTTGTTTGTTTTTTGACACAGTTTACTATTCTTTTTCAGTAAAAACGAAAATTTGCAGTTATTCTTCTAAATTTAAAAGTTATCAGAGGGAGCTAAGATGATGGAGGAATAGGATGGGGAGACCACTTTCTCCCCCACAAATTCATTGAAAGATCATTTGAACACTGAGCAAACTCCACAAAACAACTTCTGATTGCTAGCAGAGGACATCAGACACCCAGAAAAGCAGTCCATTGTCTTTGAAATGAAGTAGGACAAAATATAAAAGATAAAAAGAGAGACAATAGAGTTAGGGATGGAGGTCTGTCCCGGGAAGGGAGTCTTAATAGAGGAAGTTTCCAAACACTAAGAAACCCTCTCAACGGCGGGTCTGGGGGAAATTTTTGAATCTCAGAGGGCAACATAACTGGGAGGAAAAATAAATATAACTCACAGATTACATGCCTAAAAACAACCCCCAGCATAAAAGTACCCCAGACACTCGTATCCAACACCAGCAAGTGGGGGCTGAATGGAGAGGAGCGGGCAATCAATATTAGGGTAAGGAACAGGCCTGAAAGCCCTGAAAGCAATCTGAGGGAGCTAATGAGAGATGGCAACTTAAACTGTGGGATAGCAAGAGAGAGAGAATTAATGTGGGAAAAGCCCTAAATTTAGGCACTACCCGACCCTTCCCAGAACAAAGGACTGAGTGAATACCAGAGAAGAACTAGCCGCTGTGGACCAGCCCATCCCCCACCAGAGGCAGGAGGCAAGGGGGAGGGGAAAGGGGCAAACTCGGCCCCAGAGACGGCATCCCCCACCAAACTGCAAATAGGATTCCAGCCTCTAACCAAAGACATCCTTAGATTCTGAATGGTTGACATCCACCGGGAGGGTCGCAGCCAGAAATCAGCTTCCCAGGAGAGACACAAGGTCCACCTGACCTGCATGCCTGGAAACTGTGGCTGGAACCGCGGAGGGGATAAGGTGCACTGCACCCAGGGAGAGTGCACTTGCCAAGCTCCTGGTTGCCTGAGCTGCTCAGGCCGGGGAAGGCACAAAACGCAGGCCCAACTGAGTCTGCATTTTTGTGGAGTATCCAAAAACCTGAACCTGAGCAGCTTGGGCCTGGGAAGTGCACGCGACTCAGGGCCTGCTTCCTGTAGAGCAACCTGGAGCCTGAGCAGTGTAGATGGGATAGCACAGATGCCATGAGCAGGGGCAAACCCAGTGTGGCTGGAACACTGTGAGTGCTCCCACACATGAAAGTGATATTTGTCTTCAGTGCCCCTCCCTCTCCACAGCACAACTGAACAAGCGAACCTAAACAAGAGACCACATCTGCTCACTTGTGTCAGGGCCGAAATTAGACACTGGAGAGACACTGTTTGCAAAAACAGAAGCCAAATAAACAAAGGGAACTGCTTCAGAAGTGACAGATGCAACAGATTAAAATCCCTGTTGTTAACACCGACTACACTGGAAGGGGCCTATAGATATCAAAAAGTGTAAGCCAGAACAAGGAGCTATCTGAAGCTGAACTGAACCCACACTGCCCTCAACAGCTCCAGAGAAATTCCTAGATATATTTTTTTTTTATTAAATTTTTTTCTCTCTTTTTTCCTTTTTTTTAAGTCCTCTATTACTCCTTAATTTTCATCTTTATAACCCATTATAACCTGGCCAAAAAAAAAAAAAAAAGGACCCTATTTTAAAGCAAACTTCATATATATTTCTTAATTTTTTTGTGTTTTTGTTGTTTTTTAATATTGTATTTTTAAGAGTCTAACCTCTACTCTAGATTTTTAATCTTTGTTTTTCAGTATTTTATATCAATTTTGGACATTTAAGAATCCAAACTTTAGTACCCATTTTTACTCAGGAGTGTGATTACTGGTTTGATCACTCTCTCCCCATTTTGAATCTCTTTTTTCTCCCCAAGATCACCTTTATGTTCTCCCTCCCCCTTCTCTTCTCAATCCAGTTCTTTGTATCTCTGTGGGTGTTCTGGACTAAGGAGAACACTTAGGGAACAGAGTACTGCCTAGATCTGTCTCTCTTCTCTTGAATCCCTCCTTTTCTCCTCTTTCTCACCTCTATCATCTTCCTCCCTCTCTTCTTCTTCATGTAACTCTGTGAACCTCTCTGGGTGTCCCTCACCATGGAGAATCCTTTCACCATTAACCTAGAAGTTTCATTACTAGTGCTGTATAGATGGAGAATTCTTGAGGCTACTGAAAGAATAAGACTGAAATCCAGAGGCAAGAGGCTTAAGCCCAAAACCTGAGAACACTAGAGGACTCCCGACTACAGGGAACATTAATTAATAAGAGATCATCCAAAAGCCTTTATACCTACACTGAAACCAACCACCATCCAAGAGCCAATCCAGGGCAAGGCATACCACGTAAATTCTCCAGCAACGCAGGAACATAGCCCTGAGTGTCAACATATAGGCTGCCCAAAGTCACACCAAAGCCATAGACCCATCACAAAACTCATTACTGGACAGTCCATTGCACTCCAAAGAGAAGAAATCCAGCTCCACCCACCAGAACACAGATGCAGGCTTCCCTAACCAGCAAACCTCGACAAGCCAAATATTCAGCCCCACCCACTGGGGGAAACCTCCACAATAAAAAGGAACCACAGACTACCAGAATACAGAAAGGCCACCCCAAACACAGCAATCTAAATAAGATGAAAAGGCAAAAAAATACCCATTAGGTAAAGGAACATGAAAAATGACCACCAAACCAAACAAAAGAGGAGGAGATAGGGAGTCTACCTGGAAAAGAATTTAGAATAATGATAATAAAAATGATCCAAAATCTTGAAAACAAAATGGAGTTACAGATAAATAACCTGGAGACAAGGATTGGGAAGATACAAGAAATATTTAACAAGGACCTAGAAGAAATAAAAATGAGTCAATTAAAAATGAATAATGCAATAAATGAGATCAAACACACTCTGGAGGGAACAGTAGAATAACAGAGGCAGAAGATAGGATAAGTGAGGTAGAAGATAAAATGGTGGAAATAAATGAAGCAGAGAGGAAAAAGGAAAAAAAAAGAATTAAAAGAAATGAGGACAACCTCAGGGACCTCTGGGACAATGTGAAATGCCCCAACATTCGAATCATAGGAGTCCCAGAAGAAGACAAAAAGAAAGGCCATGAGAAAACACTCGAGGAGATAATAGCTGAAAACTGCCCCAAAATGGGGAAGGAAATAGTGACACGAGTCCAAGAAACCCAGAGAGTCCAAGACAGGATAAACCAAGGGCAAAACTCCCCAAGACACATATCAGTCAAATTAACAAAGATCAAACACAAAGAACAAATATTAAAAGCAACAAGGGAGAAACAACAAAAAACACACAAGGGGATTCCCATAAGGGTAACAGCTGATCTTTCAATAGAAACACTTCAGGCCAGAAGGGAATGGCAGGACATACTTAAAATAATGAAAGAGAATAACCTATAACCCAGATTACTGTACTCAGCAAGGATCTCATTCATATATGACAGAGAATTCAAAAGCTTTACAGACAAGCAAAAGCCGAGAGAATTCAGCACCACCAAACCAGCTCTTCAACAAATGCTAAAGGATCTTCTCTAGACAGGAAACACAGAAAGGTTGTATAAACTCGAACCCAAAACAACAAAGCAAATGGCAATGGGACCATACCTATCAATAATTACCTTAAATGTAATTGGGTTGAATACCCCAACCAAAAGACAAAGACTGGCTAAATGGATACAAAAGCAAGATACATATATATGCTGTCTACAAGAGACCCACCCCAAAACAAGGGACACATACAGACTGAAAGTGAAAGGCTGGAAAAAAGTATTTCACGCAAACAGAGTCCATAAGAAAGCAGGAGTCACAATACTCATATCAGATAAAATAGGCTTTAAAATAAAGGCTGTGAAAAGGGACAAAGAAGGACACTACATAATGATCAAAGGATCAATCCAAGAAGAAGATATAACAATTATAAATATATATGCACCCAACATTGGAGCATCACAATATGTAAGGCAAATGGTAACAAGAATGAAAGGGGAAATTAACAATAACACAATAATTGTGGGAGAGCTTAATGCCCCATCACACCTATGGATATATCAACTAAACATCAAATTAACATGGAAACACAAACTTTAAGTGACACAATGGTCCAGCTAGACCTAATTGATATCTATAGGTCATTTCACCCCCAAACCATCAATTTCACCTTTTTCTCCAGTGCACACGGAACCTTCTCCAGAATAGATCATATCCTGGGCCATAAATCTAGCCTTGGTAAATTCAAAAAAAATTGAAAGCATTCCAATCATTTTTCTCACCACAGTGCATTAAGATTAGATCTCAATTACAGGGGAAAAAAAAAAAACTATTAAAAATTTCAACATATGGAGACTAAATAACATGCTTCCGAATAACCAACAAATCATAGAAGAAATAAAAAAAATCAAAATATGCATAGAAAGGAATTAAAATGATAACACAACAAACCAAAACCTATGGGACACTGTAAAAGCAGTGCTAAGGGGAAGGTTCATAGCAATACAGGCTTACCTCAAGAAACAAGAAAAAAGTCAAATAAATAACCTAACTCTACACCTAAAGAAGGTGTAGAGAAGGAAGAAATGAAGAACCCCAGAATTAGTAGAAGGAAAGAAATCTTAAAAAAAATAGGGCAGAAATAAATGCAAAAGAAACAAAAGAGACAAGAGCAAAAACCAACACAGCTAAAAGATGGTTTTTTGAAAAGGTAAATAAAAATGACAAGCCGTTAGCGAGACTCATCAAGAAACAAAGGGAGAAGAACCAAATCAACAAAATTAGAAATGAAAATGGAGAGGTCACAGCAAACAACTCTGAAATACAAAGGATCATAAGAGACTAATACCACACCTCTATGCCAATAAATTGGACAACTTGGAAGAAATGGACAATTTTTTAAAAAAGTATAACTTTCCAAAACTGAACCAGGAAGAAATAGAAGATCTTAATAAACCCATCACAAGCAAGGAAATTGAAACTGTAATCAGAAATCTTCCAGCAAACAAGCCCAGGACCAGATGGCTTCACAGCTGAATTCTACCAAAAATTTAAAGAGCTGACACCTATCTTACTCAAACTCCCAGAAAATTGCAGAAGGCAAACTTTTAAATTCATTCTGCAGCCACCATCACCCTAATACCAAAACCAGACAAAGATGCCACAAAAAAAGAAAACAACAGGCCAATATCACTGATGAACATAGTTGCAAAACTCCTTAACAAAATTCTAGCAAACAGAATCCAACAACATATTAAAAAGATCATACATCATGACCAAGTGGGCTTTATCCCAGGAATGCAAATATTCTTTAATATCTGCAAATCAATCAATGTAATACACCACAGTAACAAATTGAAAGATAAAAATCATATGATTATCTCAATAGAAGCAGAAAAAGCCTTTGACAAAATTCAGCATCCATTTATGATAAAAAAAAAAAAAACTCTCCAGAAAGCAGGAATCGAAGGAACATACCTCAGCATAATACAAGCTATATACGACAAACCCACAGCAAACATTATCCTCAATGGTGAAAAATTGAAAGCATTTCCCCTAAAATCAGGAACAAGACAAGGGTGCCTACTCTCACCACTACTATTCAACATAGTTTTGGAAGTGTTGGCCACAGCAATCAGAGCAGAAAAAGAAATAAAAGGAATCCACACAGGAAAAGAAGAAGTAAAACTCTCACTGCAGATGACATGATCCTCTACACAGAAAACCCTAATGACTCTACCAGAAAATTACTAGAGCTAATCAATTAATACAGTAATATTGCAGGATATAAAATTAACACACAGAAATCCCTTGCATTCCTATACACTAACAATGAGAAAACAGAAATAGAAATTATGGAAACAATACCATTCACCATTGCAACAAAAATAATAAAATACTTAGGAGTATATCTACCTAAGGAAACGAAAGACCTATATATAGAAAACTATAAAACACTGATGAAAGAAATCAAAGAGGACACAAATAGATGGAGAAATAGACCCTGTTCATGGATTGGAAGAATCAATATTGTGAAAATTACTATACTACCCAAAGCAATCTATAGATTCAATGCAATCCGTATCAAGCTACCAATGGTATTTTTCACAGAACTAGAACAAATAACTTCACAATTTGTATGGAAATACAAAAAGCCTCAAATAGCCAAAGCAATCTTGAGAAAGAAGAATGGATTGGAGAAGTCAACCTGGGTGACTTCAGAGACAGTATGGTACTGGCACAAAGACAGAAATATAGATCAATGGAACAGGATAGAAAGCCCAGAGATAAATCTACGTACCTATGGACACCTTATCTTTGACAAAGGAGGCAAGGATATACAATGGAAAAAAAAGACAACCTCTTTAACAAGTGGTGCTGGGAAAATTGGTCAACCACTTGTAAAAGAATGAAACTAGAACACTTTCTAACACCATACACAAAAATAAACTCAAAATGGATTAAAGATCTAAATGTAGGACCAGAAACTATAAAACTCCTAGAGGAGAACTTAGGCAAAACACTCTCCAGCATAAATTACAGCAGGATCCTCTATGACCCACCTCCCAGAATATTGGAAATAAAAGCAAAGATAAACAAATGGGACTTAGTTAAACTTAAAAGCTTTCGCACAACAAAGGAAACTATAAGCAAGGTGAAGAGACAGCCTTCAGAATGGCAGAAAATAATAGCAAATGAAGCAACAGACAAAGGATTAATCTCAAAAATATACAAGCAACTCCTGCAGCTCAATTCTAGAAAAATAAAAGACCCAATCAAAAAATGGGCCAAAGAACTAAACAGACATTTCTCCACAGAAGACATACAGATGTCTAACAAACTCATGAAAAGATTCTCAACATCAGTCATTATCAGAGAAATGCAAATCAAAACCACAATGAGGTACCATTACACGCCAGTCAGGATGGCTGCTATCCCAAAGTCTACAAGCAATAAGTGCTGGAGAGGGTGTGGAGAAAAGGGAACCCTCTTACACTGTTGGTGGGAATGCAAGCCACTATGGAGAACAGTGTGGAGATTCCTTACAAAACTGGAAATAGAACTGCCATATGACCCAGCAATCCCACTGCTGGAAATACACACCGAGGAAGCCAGATCAGAAAGAGACACGTGCACCCCAATGTTCATTGCAGGACTGTTTTTAATAGCCAGGACATGGAAGCAACCTAGATGCCCATCAGCAGACGAATGAATAAGAAAGCTGTGGTTCATATACACAATGGAATATTACTCAGCCACTAAAAAGAGTTCATTTGAATTAGTTCTAATGAGATGGATGAAACTGGAGCCCATTATACAGAGTGACATAAGCCAGAAAGATAAAGACCAATACAGTACTAATGCATATATATGGAATTTTAAAAGATGATAATTATAACACTGTATGCAAAACAGAAAAAGAGACACAGATGTACAAAACAGACGTTGGGACTCTGTGGGAGAAGGCAAGTGTGGGATATTCTGAGAGAACAGCATTGAAACAAGTATACTATCAAGGATGAAACTGATTACCAGCCCAGGTTGGATGCATGAGACAAGTGCTCAGGGCTGGGGCACTGGGAAGACCCAGAGGGATGGGATGGGGAGGGAGGCAGGAGGGGGGATTGGGATGGGGAACGCATGTAAATCTATGGCTGATTCATGTCCATGTATGGCAAAAAACACTACAATACTGTAAAGTAATTAACCTCCAAGTAATAAAAATAAATGAAAAAAAAGTTATCATGTTAAATATTCATAGATTAGTAGTTCTGAAGAGTAATAATTTGAGAGTGAGCCAAGAGTAAAATAAGAGATGTCCCTGTTGGTCCATTGGTTGAGAATCTATTTTCCAATGAAGGAGACACAAGTTTGATTCCTGGTCAGGAAACTAAGATCCCACAGGTTGCAAGGCAACTAAGCCTGCCACTGCAGCTACTGAGCCTGTGCACCACAATGAAAGATTTTGCATCCTGCAAGGAATACCCTATGCGCAGCAACTAACATTCAATGCAGCTAAAATATAAAATAAGTAAGTATTTTTTAAAAGAGCAAAATCAAATTAAAAACACTAACATTTCAGATGACTTCTGAGAATCAGCATTTTTCCCCTCGCATTTTGACATTTATTATTGTCTTCTATTACATTTCTGTCTGACCACTATCATTTTACTCCCTTAAATATCCAGATGCAATAGTTGAAACATATCATTATGATATAAATGAATATTATGATATTATTAATATTATCATATATTATGATATTATCATAATGAATATTATGATAGATTATTTTACCACAAAATGTTGGTAAGGAAATTATTGAAATATTATTTTACCTTTTCCCAAAGGTGATAAAATACAGAGGTATGATGATTTATGTTTTAATTTTTAAACTGAATTATTATTAATTAACATTTAATACATTTTGAAATGATTAGCACAAAAAATCTAATTACCATCTTTGACATACAAAGTGATTAGAATACTACTAAGTATTTTTCATATGTTGAATATTGCATCCCATGATTCCTTCATTTTCTAACTGGAAATTTGTACTTAATCTCTCTCAATATATCATTCATTCCTGCTCATTTTTGCACTCTGGCAACCACCAGCTGTTTTTGTTTTCTCAGTATCTATGTCTCTATTTTGTTGTGTTTGTTCTTTTTGTTTGTTTGTTTGTTTTTAGGATTTCACATGTAAGTGAAAGGCAGTATTTTTCTCTCTTTTTGACTTATTTCCTTTAGCATAAAACCCTGTAAGTCCGTCCACATCATGAGAAATGACAACATTTCATTGTTTTTTTATGGCTGACCATGTATATGTATCACATTTTCATCTATTTGTCTGTCAATAAGCAATTAGGTTGCTTCCATGTCTTGGCTATTGAAAATGGTGATTCAATGAACATAGGAGTGTATATATCTTTTCATATTTGTGTTTTGGTTTTATTCCCAGGTACATATCTGAGTGGAATTGCTGAATTCTTAATTTTTAATTTTGTGGGGGGAAATCTTCAAACTGATTTCTATAGTGTCTGCATCAATAGAGCACAGAGCTTCCCTTTCTTCATATCCTCACCCATAGTTTGTATTTTTTAATTTAAAAAAATTTATTTATTTTTAACTGAAGGACAATTGTTTTACATTATCACATTAGTTTCTACCAAACATCACCATGAAATGGCCATCAGTTTACCCATTCCCCCTCCCACTTAAATGTCTCTCCCACCTCCCTCCACATCCTACCCCTTTAAGTTGTTACCAAGCCCTGCTTTGAGTTCAATGAGTCATACAGCAAATTACCATTGACTATCTGTTTTAAACATGGCAATGTATATTTCCTTGTTACTCTTTTCATTCTTCCCACCCACACATTCCTTCTTGCCTTCAGCCATGTCCATCAGTCTGTTCTCAATGTCTACGTCCCCACTGCTGCTTTACAAATAGGTTCGTCAGTGTGAGGAAAGCAGAAGTAACCCAGCTTAGATTAGGAGTAGGCCTTCCTACTTGGTAAGATTATCAGGCCACCTGGATACAACCAATTAGCTTTTGTTTAACACTGAACGCTGTTTGCCAATTAGGACCAATTAGCTTTTGCTTAACACTGACTGCTGCTTGCCCATTAGGAAATTAGGAACGGGGCGGAAACCCTCAGGAAAGTCCGACCCACACGAAAGTTTTGACCAACGAAATTGCTTTGCAAACTTGTAACCTGCTTAACCTGCTTTAATCTGCTTAAACCAACGGCGTGTGCTCACCCTATAAATTTGTGTAACAGCTTGGCCTCGGGGCTCCCTGATCTGCACCACTGCGTTGGATGCGGCAGAGGGCCCTGGCTCAAGTCAGTAATAAACTTCCCCTTTTTGCCAGTTGCATTGTCTTGGAGGCCTTCTCTCTTCCCGCTCGGGGGTTTGGACATCGGGCACAACAATCAGTACCATCTTTCTAGATTCCATATATATGCATTAGCATATGATAACTGATTTTTTCTTTCTGACTTACTTCACTCTGTATAATAGGCTCTAGGTTTATCTACCTCATTATGACTGACTCAAATGTGTCCCTTTTAAAGGTTGAGTATTATTCCATTGTATATATGTACCACAGCTTCTTTATCCATTATTCTGTGGATGGACATCAAGGTTGCTTCCATGTCCTAGGTATTATAAACAGAGCTGCAATGAACATTGGATTGTGCTGTGCTATGCTTAGTCATTCATTCATTTCTGACTCTTTGCAACTCCATGGACTGTAGCCCACCAGGCTCCTCTGTCCATGGAGATACTCCAAGCAAGAATACTGGAGTGGGTTGCCATGACCTCCTCCATGGGAATATTGGGTTACACGTGACTTTTTCAATTTGGATTTCCTCAAAGTATATTCCTAGCAATTGGATTGCTGGTCTTGGGGTGGTTTTATTTCTAGTTTTTTTAAGGAATCTCCATACTGTTCTCCATATTGGCTGTATAAATTTTCCAATTTGTATAAATTCCCACAAACAGTACAAGAGTATTCCCTTTTCCCCACACCCTCTCCAGCATTTATTGTTTGTAGACTTTTTGATGATGGCCATTCTGACCACTGTGAGTTGATATCTCATTGTAGTTTTGATTCACGTTTCTCTAATAATGAGCCATGCTGAGCATCTTTTCACATATTAATTAGCCTTCTGTACATCTTCTTTGGAGAAATGTCTGTTTAGGTGTTTTGCCCATTTTTTAATTGGGCTGTTTGCTTTTTTGGTATGACTTTATGAGCTGCTTGTATATTTTTGAAATTAATTATTTGTCAGTTGTTTTAGTTATTATTTTTATCCCATTCTGAGGGTTGTCTTTTCACCTTGTTTATAGTTTCCTTTGCTATGGAAAAACTTTTAAGTTAAATTAGGTCACAGTTTTTTTATTTTTGTTTTTATTTCCATTACTTTAGGAGGTGGGTCATAGAGGATCTTGCTCTGATTTATGTCATAGAGTGTTCTACCTATATTTTCCTCTAGGAGCTTTACTAGTTTTTGGTCTTACATTTAGGTCTTTAACCCATTTTGAGTTTATCTTTGTGTATGGTGTTAGGAAGTGTTCTAATTTCATTCTTAAACACAAAATTGTACAGTTTTCCCAGCACCACATATTGAAGAGACTGTGTTTGCCCCAATGTATATACTTGCCTCCTTTGACAAAGATAAGGTAGCCAGAGGTACATGGGTTTATCTCTAAACTTTCTACCTTGTTCCATTGGTCTATATTTCTGTCTTTGTGCCAGTACTGTACTGTCCTGGTGACTTTGTCTTTGTAGTATAGTCTAAAGTCAGGGAGGTTGATCCCTCTAGCTCCCTTTCTCAAGATTTATTTGGTGATTTGGAGTATTTTGTGTTTCTGTATGAATTGTGAGATTTTTGTTGTTGTTCTAGTTCTGTGAAAAATGCCATTGTAATTTGATAGTTTGCATAGAAACTGTAGATTACATTTGGTAGTAATCTGATCTTAGGTGGAATGCTTTCAGTTTTTCACCATTGAAAATAATGCTTGCTGTTGATTTATCATATATGGCCTTTATTATATTGAGGTAGGCCTTCGCGTGCCATGGTGTCGTGGGCTTCCTGAATAACTTCATTTTTCAAAGCACTTTGCTCTGTCTTCAAGGCACAATGTCTCTGTTTCAGAATAGACCCATCCTCGAACTCCAGTTTGTCCTGATCATCGGCTGCTGCACGAATGAATCCCATATTTCCACAGAAGTTGCCAATGGCCTGCTTCATGACTTTGTGTCCCTTCAGCTCCCCGGTCTGTTTCCCCTGAAGTTCTCCTGCCGTTCTGTGAGTGGGAAGAGCAGCACCAGGCTGTCAGGCCAGAGACGCCTCCTCCCATCCCTGAACGTCTTTAGAGTGCCACTGGCTGGCGATCACCAGCCGGATCAGCACTCTGTTTAGCATCGCAGGGATAATCGCTATTGGTCTGAGCTGCATTTTTGGGAACCTGGAGAGGAATGCATCCCAGAGAAGTGAAAACAAACAGCCTCGGGGGAGATTTTGATCAGTTTTAATTTTAGTGCTTGTAATTGGATTGTTCATAATTTTTATTTCTCAGTCTCGGAAGATTGAGCTTTTCTAAGAATCTGTCCATTTCTTCCAAGTTGTCCATTTTATTGGCATACTGTTATTCATAAAGTCTCCTATGATCCTTTGTATTCCTGCATTGTATATTGTAACTGCTCCTGTTTAATTTCTAATTTCATTGATTTGTAGCCCTTTTTTTTCCCCCTTGATGAGTCTGACTAATTGGTTTGTCAATTTTATCTCCTCAGATTTTAGTTTTATTAATCTTTGTTTTTTTTCATTTCTTTTTAATTTATTTCTGCTCTGATGTTTATGATTTCCTTCCTTCTACTAATTTTTTCTTCTTCTTTTTCCAGTTGTTTTATGTGTAAAGTTTTGTCTATTCAATGTTTTTCTGGTTTCTTGAGGTAGTGTTGTATTGCTATAAACTTCCCTCATAGAACTACTTTTGCTGCATTCCATAGGTTTTGAGTTGTCTTGTTTCATTGTCATTTGTTTCTAGGAAATTTTTTTAAATTTTATTTTTTATTTTTTCAGCATCCTATTCATTATTTAGAAGTTTTTTGTTTAATCTCCATGTGTTTTTGTCTTTTATAGTTTCTTTTTTTTTCTCCCATGTAATTGATATCTAGTCTCATAGCATTGTGGTCAGAAAAGATGTTTGATATGATTTCCTTTTTTTTTTTAATTCCCTGAGGTTTGACTTGTTATGTAAAATATGGTTTATCCTGGAGAACATTCTGTGTGAAATTGAGAAGAAAGTGTATTCTTCTGCATTTTCATGGGAAGTTCTGAAGATAACAATTAAGTCCATTTTTCCTAATGTTTCATTTAAGGTTTGTGTTTCCTTATTGATTTTCTGTTTTGCTGATCTGTCCATTTGGTATAGGTGGGTTGTTAAAGTCCCCTACTATTATTGTGTTGCTGTCAATTTCCCATTTTATGTCTGTTAATATTTGCCTTAGACATTGAAGTGTTCCTATGTTGGGTGCATAGATATTTACAATTGTTATGTCTTTTTCTTGGATTTATCTTTTGACCATTATGTAGTGTCCTTATTTATCTCATAATATTCTTTATTTTAAGATATATTTAGTCTGAAATAAGAATTGCCACTTCAGCTTTCTACCGATTTTCATTTGCATGGAATATCTTTTACTATCTTTTGACTTTCAGTCTGTACATGTCTTTAGGCCTGACATGGATCTCTTGTAGACAGCATATGTATGAGTCTTGTTTTTGTATCCATTCAGCCAGTCCATGTCTTTTGGTTGGAATATTTAACCTATTTACACTTAAAATACTAATTGATACACATGTTCCTATTGGCATTTTCTTAATTTTTCTTTTTGTTTGTTTGCTTGTTTGTTTTGGCAGGTCTTTCCACTGTTCATCAGAGAAAGTAATTTCCTAGGCAGGTTGATAAAGTCATTTCCTAAGCAGGTTGATGAGCAGTCCAGGGGTCCTCAAGGAGAAAGGGGTTTGGAATTATCAAGGAGGAAGAAAAGAGAAACTTTTTTTTCCCCCTCTACATTCCTTAGGATTATATAACAATAATGTATCCTGCTTGAGGACAGCCTCTGGAAAAAAACTTCTGGCTAGAAGTGTTATCTTAAAATGTAAATTATGGAAGTAGGTCTAGTGAGGTCTTTACAACCTCCAGATATTCTTTAGATTCATTGTAATAACTAATTGGAGAGCATATAACTCCATTGTTAACACTAGCAAGAGGGTACTCTTTCTGCCCCCTTCTGATGTCTATGTCAGAAGCTTTCTCTATCCCTTTTATACTCTAATAACACTCTATTTCACAAAAGCTCTGAGCAATCAAGCCTCATCTCTGGCCCTGGATAGAATTCTTCTCCTCTGGAGGCCAAGAATCCCAGCATCTTTTCATGGTTCATCAGCAAGCAACCTTTCATCTTGAGGGCTCATCTGGGATCCTTCAGGACAAGGTAAGGATGCTTGGAGCTCTAGTTCTTTGTCCTCCTAGCAAATACGTTTTCTGCTGTACTTTACTAACTCTATGGTGTGCTTGTGTGAATGAATGACATGCCCTGCGTGAAGCAAGTGAGGATCCCTGCTCTGCACTTTCCCAGTGACCTCATACAGCTTATGGCAGAAACATGTCGGGGGTTTATACTGACCTGCCAATGCCAAGAGGCACACAATGTCTCCTTTGGGGACTGACCAGAAATGGGCAAAGGGTGTGGACTGAACTCTTCTTTCTCGGTCAAATTTTTCAGTCTCTTTGACCATTTCATAACTCCTTGGGAATTAGAAGTACTAACCTAACCTGTCAGATCACAGACTTTCAAGGGACTTGTGATCTATGATGTTACCGTGTACTATGACTTATGTCCCAAACTTGGATTGGCAGTCAGGAAGCGCCTAGCCTTGCTAGGAATTGAAAGTTAGGAAGTTAGATGGAGCTCTAGCTACAAGGTTACTCAGGTTGGAACTGCATTCCCCCCTCCCCCCTTTGGTAACACTGGCTCTTAGTGGACCAGAGGAGGCTCTTATACTGGTGTGGTGATGCTTGGAAGGAACATCTCAGTTTTACATTGGTATCGATCTTGTGGTCAGAAATATACTCAGGGTCGTGCACAGGCACTTAGGTGACAAATGTTTTCCCCAGTGGTCTTAGCTTGGGAGTCATTTTGGAAGGTTACTCTGATTGTACCCCAGGTGGCATCAGAGGCAAGCAAAGTTTTAATGATGAGGAACTGGACGTCAGTCAGAGATGCCATCAGGTCTACCCTTGGTGCATCCCCACCCCATCTCAGTGGTAGAACTGGGAGGGATGAGTATGGTGCCTGAGTTGGTAAGGGACAGACTAAGTCCAACCAGGAAAGAAAAGCTTTAGTGTAAAGTCTGTCTACATCCCCATCTAGAGAGGGAGGGATGCCTCCGGTAGAAAGATGATGCTGGTCGCTTTTTTTCTCTCTTACAGATAGGAGCTAACAATTCCAGCCTCACTCCTTTGAACTGTATCCTGAAAAACTGGGATAAATTTGATCCCCGGGACTTAAAGAAGACACACCTGGTCTTCCCATGTGATACTGCATGGCTGCAGTACCCACTGGAGGACAGCGAATGGTTGGAGGGTCTCAAGTATAATACTGTTTTACAATTAGACCAATTCTGTAGAAAACAAGGGAAATGGGTAGAAATAGTATATGTGTTGCCCTGTTTCTCTCTGTGAAATATGCCAGACTTTTGTCCTAAGGGTATAGATTTGGGTGTGAAACCTTTAGCTCCCTCCTGCCTCCTACTTTGCCCCCGTACTTGGGGCCCCAAACTGGGCAAACTGGAAGTCAGAGAACTCCCCCCTCCACCACAAGAAGGCTTGCCTTGGTCTCAGTAAAAACCCAAACTAAAATTCAAACTGCTTAAATAGAGGTCCAAATGACTCCTGTCTCAGTATGACCTCAGACTGCTCTGATTTCAATAGAAACTCAGACCACTGAAGTAAGAGATTAGATAGAGGACAGGAGACAAAGAGATAAGGTAAATCAGGTTTCTCCAATTTATCCCTGGGATCATATGTGCAGAGGAGCCAGAGAGACTGAGGAACAGCCACACAAGCTGTTGCCTGTTCATGAAGCACCTATCAGGAGAAATAATCAATCTATGAGAGTTAATAAGCCATTTTCTTATCAAGAAATACAAATAATCAAGGAGGATCTGGGAGACTATTTGGAAGACCTGGAAAAATATATTAGAGTTTTGAAGGTGTTACTCTGCTTATGACCTTACTTGGAAGGATGCGATGTATATCTCTGGGACAGACGCTGACTCCTGACTCAAAAAGTTGAGTTTTGGGAAAAGCAGTTGTTTATGGAGATGAATGGCTTGGTGATGAATCAGTAGGGAAGAGGGAGGACGAGATAGCCGCCCTCCCCACTGGGAATCAGGCAGTCCCAACTATAGAACCAGATTGGGACAATAAAGGGAAGATGGGATCAGAGTCATTTTGTCAGATGTATTCTTGAAGGACTCAGGCAGGCACGTGCTAAGCCTTTAAACTATGCCAAATTGGCAAACATAGAACAGGAGGAGAAGGAAGCTCCTGGTAAATTCCCAGATAGACTGAGAAAAAGCCCTTTACAGATTCACTGAGATTGATCCTGAAAGTGAAGAGGGAAAAGTGATCTTAAAAGATAAATTTCTCACTCAGTCAGCTCCATATATCAGCTATTAAAACAGGCATATGGACCAAATCTGTATTTAGATAATCTGTTACAACTGGCTGAGACAGTCTACTATAGTAGGAAATATGAGGAAAAGAAAGGCAGAAAAAGACAAAGGAACAGGCAGAAGCCCTCACAATGGCTGTAAGAACTGTTCTTAAACAGCCTGAGAAAAATGCCTAGAGGGACCCAGGTGAAAAGGGATAAGCCTGCTAGTACTGTGGAAAGGAGAGCCACCTCAAATAGGATTGTCCTCAGGCATCTAAGCTGCCCCAGGCTCCATGTCAGGTCTGCAAAGGACCACACTGGAAGTGAGACTGCCCCCACAGGTGTGGATTTCAGGGGTCAGACTCTCAAGACAATCAGGACTGAAGGTACCCAGTGGTCCCCACACAAGCTCCCATCCTAATTATACCTGAGGAATCCCAGGTATTAATAACTGTGGAGGGCCAATCCATCCATTTTCTTATAGACACTGGGGCAACTTTCTCTGTCTTTACTGAAGCCCCTAGCCCACTTTCTTCCCCATCCGCTTCTGTAATGGGACTGTCTGGATGAGGCAAAAGGTATTACTTCAGTTCTTCTGTAACTTGTGACTGGGACTCTGAGCTATTTTCACATGAGTTTCTGTTCATGCTAGAGTCTCCCTCAACCCTTTTGGGGAGAGATATACTGAGCAAGTGGCATGCCTCTGTTTTCATGAATATGGAATCTTCCCTTTCTCTCCCTTTAATGAAGAAAATGTAAATCCTAGAGTAAGGGCTGATGGAAAATATGTGGGTTGAGCATAAAATGCTATTCCTGTAGTTGTCTGGCTCAAAGAACCACACTTATTTGCACATAAGGAGCAGTATCCACTGAATCCTGAGGTTAAGGGCTAAACCTGAAGGGTTTAACCTGAAGGGTTAAAACCCATCATCAAAAATTTAAAGGAGCAAGGACTATTAATTCCCTGTAACAGTCCATGCAACACTCCTATTTTAGGTATAAAGAAATCAAATGATAAATGGAGAATAGTTCAAGACTTATGAATAATAAATGTGGCTGTAGTTCCTTTACATCCTGTGGTGCCTAATCCTTAATATGCTGTGGTCTGAAATTCCTGAATGCGCCAAATATTTCTCAGGAATTAATTTAAAAGATGCTTTCTATTCAGTGCCTTTGGCAGAGGAAAGTCAATTTTTATTTGCCTTTGAGGACCCTACATAGCCAGCATCTCAGTTAACCTGGCCAGGTTTGCCCCAGGGATTTCATGACAGTCCTCACTTATTTTAACAAAGTTTGTCATGGGATCTACAAAACTTTAGTAGCTCCAAAACGGTGGTGTTACAATATGTAGATGATACTTTGCTCTGTGCTGAGACAGAGGAAGCTTGTTCATGAGCCTCAGAAGATTTCTTAAACTTTCTGGCAGGCTGTGGTTACAAGACATCAAGAGAAAAGGCTCAGCTTTGATAACAATCTGTTAGCTATCTGGGCCTTATCATATCAGAGGGGACTAGAGCCATAGGCCCCGAGAATTAAACCTTTACTGAAGTATCCCCTACCTATGACTTCAAGGCAATTGAGAGGATTTGGGGGAATCATGGGCTACTGTCGCATTTGGAGTCCGGGTTATGGGGAACTTGCCCAGCCTTTATATAAACTTATAGCTGAAACTCAGCAGGCCCAAACTGACAAACTGGTTTGGTCTCCAGATACTTGCAAGGTTTTCAAGGTTCTTCAGACTGCTCTCCTGCAAACTCCTGCTTTGAGCTTTCCCACAGGGTCAGAATTTAATTTGTTTGTCACTGAAAGAAAAGGTATGGCTTTGGGAGTTTTGACACAACCCCGAGGGCCTCACCAGCAACCTATTGCTTAGCTAAGCAGAGAATTAGACATAATTTCACATGGGTGACCCCACTGTCTCAGAGTAATTGGGGCAATGACTTTATCAACACCTGAAGCTTTAAAAATAATTAATGGATGAAATCTTACTGTATTGACGTCTCGTGATGTGAGTGAAATCTTAAATTCTAAGGTTAATACTTGGATGACAGACAGTTGGTTTCTTAAATATCAGTCATTGTTGTTAGAAGGACCAGTAACTAAGCTTAACATTGTGGAAATAAAATCCTGACACTTTCTTTCCTGAGAAGGAAAATGAAACACCTGATTTCAATTGTTCCCAATTCCTAACTTTAAACTATGCAGCTTGAGAAGATAAAATGGATACCCTGTAGACAATCCTGACCTGGAAATATTTACATAGGGCAGCTATTTTGTTTGGGGTGGAAAGTGTGAAGGTGGTTACACAGTGGTGACTGCTGAACAGGTTTTAGAAGCAAAATTCTCCCCCAGGGAACCAGTGCTCAGTTAGTGGAGCTTGTGGCTCTGACCCGAGCTCTAGAGTTAAGCAAAGGGTAGCAAGTAAATATCTACACTGATTCTAAGTATGCTTATTTTACTTTACATGTTCACGCACAATATGGGGAAAAAGACAGTTTAAAACAGCAACAGGAGAACCTATTAAACATTTCAGAGGGATCGAGAGACTTTTAAGTGCTATATATTGACCTAAAGAAGTAGCGGTTATGTATTGCAAAGGGCATAGCAGGGATGGGACTAAAGTAGCTGAAAGTAATCAGTTAGCTGACTCTCAAGCCAAAAAAGCGGCACTTTATGAAACCACTTCATTACAGATGCCATTGATCTGGACAGGACCTGTGGAACAGGAAAAACCACAATATACAGTGGAAGAATTAGAAAGATATGAGAAAAGAGGAGCAAAGATTACTGATAAAGGAGGGTTACAGTCTGAGGTTGGACGATTAATAATAATTCCTGAAAATGATCAGTGGAAATTCTTAAGGGTTTTCTATCAGAGTTTTCATTTAGGTGCAGAAAGTACTTACCAGATGGCTTCTCATTTGTTTGAAGGTAAAAATATAATGAAAAATTTAAAGAATATTACCAAAAGGTGTGAGGTTTGTCAGAAAAATAACCCAAAGACTGGAAAGTTAGCAAGATCTGGATTACAACAAAGTGGAGAATATCCTGGAGGGGACTGGGAAATTTATTTTACTCATATGCCAAAAACTAATGGATATTGTTGCTTACAAGTTTGGGTGAATACTTTTAGTGGATGGATTGAGGCTTTTCCCTGTCGTAGTGAACAGGCTAAGGAGATTATAAAGATTTTAATCCTTGAAATTATCCCCACGTTTGGGCTGCCATGGAGCCTTCAGAGTGGCAATGGCTCTGCCTTTAAAGTTGCTTTAATTCAGGGGGTATCTAAAGCTCTAGGAATAGAATATCACTTACACTATTCCTAGAGATCCCAATCCTCAGGAAAGGTTGAAAAGGCTAATGACATTATCAAAAGACATCTGCACAAATTAACTCAAAATATGCAAGGCAGTTGGATTAAAGTTCTACCCATAGCTTTAATGAAGGCTCAGACTGTTCCCCCACCCCCAAAAGAAGGGACTGTCCCCCTTTGAATGTATTTATGGAAGGCCTTTCTTAAGCACAGACATTGTTATAGACCCTGAAGCCTTGGAATTAACAAATTATGTAACTCAGCTCTCAGCTTTTCAACAGGAATTAATGGAACTCCAAGAGATGACTCTTGACCCAGCCTCTGAGTCAAGCAAGCCTCTATTTGAACCAGGAAGCAAAGTCTTGATAAAAACATTGGGATCTAGGGGCCAGTCCCTCAAGCCCCTCTAAGCTAAGCTAAGCTAAGTCACTTCAGTTGTTTTCAACTCTGTGCGACCCCACAGATGGCAGCCCACCAGGCTCCTCAATCCCTGGGATTCTCTAGGCAAGGGTACTGGAATGGGGTACCATTGCCTTCTCCATTGAGTCCCTCAAGGAAGGCCCTTATCAGGTTATTCTTTCTTCTCCCACAGCTGTCAAAGTGCCAGGAATTGATTTGTGGATATATCACACTCTATTTAAGAGGTGGCACCCTGACCAGAAATAAGTGGTGTCATTTTATGTCTTTATGTTCTATGCTCTGACTTTGTACTTTTCAGATGGGCCTGATAATCTATGTGAGCCTACTTCTGCTGACTCCAAAAATCCTGAGTCTGCAGAATACTCCCTTCTTCATCAGTGGAAGGCTTCCCACGGTAGACATCCCCACTTCAAGGAAAAGACTTTGGTAGACATCCCCACTTCAAGGAAAATACTTTCTTCAAGTCTGAAAATGCCTTCGACAACAATCGCATGTGATGCCTCCTCTTAAACTGATGACATCTAATAACTGTAAGATGGACTGGTGCAACACTTTGTACTTTAACTATGGACATAAGGTGACTTTTACTTTTGATTATACATTGTCTCAGTTTAATGATTATGTCGCTACACATAAGGTAAATGGGTCTAGATCTAATGGTTTTTTACCTGACGTCCATCAATTATGGGATGGGGTTATATGTTTAACTCCTGAAAAAAGGACATCTAATATCTACTGCCCCTATATGCTGGGAACAAATAGAGCCATCCCCAGAAGTTAGTCAAAAACTTAATTATAATGATTGGAAACACTTGGGATTTTTGACTCAGGAAATATGCAGTGTGATCATTCCCGTGTTTTCCAACTGCAATTCAGGTCCTCTCTTTGCCTGGCCAGGCATTGATTGGGACTGGATATCTCAGTCAGCTGGCTTGCTCCAAATGGGACCTATTGGATATGTGGCTCTTACCTATGGACATGGCTTCCCCCTGGTTGGATAGGGAGATGTACCCTAAGTCGAGTTTTACTCACGGCTTTATGTTATCAGAGTTTCAAAAAAAAAAAAAAAGTCTGCTAATTTACCACACCTTAAAACTCTGTGGGCAAGGTCTGTATTTCACTGGTATGATTATTTGGCTGCAGTATTTGTTTCCTCTTTGGGAACTACAGATATTATGCTACGAGTGGATGCTTTGACTAATTTTACTCAACAGGCATTATAAGATTCTCAAAAAACTATTTCAGCTCTTAATGCTGAATAAGCACAATTTAGAAAGGTGGTCTTACAAAACAGATTGGCTTTAGATATTCTGACAGCTGTGCAAGGAGGAACTTTTGCCATTATTCATACCCAATGCTGTACATATATACCTGATATGAGGACTAATGTTACTCACTTCACTAAACATGTGAACCAGTTGATTGAGGCTATGGATACTCCTGAAGCCTCAATTACCTCACTTTGGGAGATGTTAACTAGTTCACCATTGTGGAAAACTATCTTAATTACAACAATTCTAATTATTCTGTTTTTGCTGTTTGCTCCCTGCATCTGGAACTGTGTAATTGGATTTGTTTCTAGTCAAATGAAGGCTTTTATGTTACAAATGGTTGTCCAAGCCCTACCAGTGCCACAGCCTCCTCCAACTTGGGGTCGCTGGATCAGAGACTCTCAATATGAGGGTTAGGAGAATATGGTACCTCAACAATTTAGGGACCATGTCCCTCACCAGCAGGAAGCATTTATGGAATAAAAACAACACCCTTTTCCCTTGGCAACATAAATCTCCTAAAAGAAAAGGGAGGAATCAGACAGCCACTTCCAAGGCAGATTGATAAGAAGTCCAGGGGTCCCCAAGGAGAGAGGGGTCTGGAATTCTCAAGGAGGAAGAAAGGACAAACATTTTTCCCCTCTACATTTCTTAGGATTATATAACAATAATGTATCCTGCTTGAGGACAGTTCAGTTCAGTTCAGTTCAGTCGCTCAGTCATGTCCGACTCTTTGTGACCCCATGAACACGCCAGACCTCCCTGTTCATCACCAACTCCTGGAGTCCACCCAAACCCATGTCCATCGAGCTGGTGATGTCATCCAACCATCTCATTCTCTGTTGTCCCCTCTCCTCCCACCTTCAATCTTTCCCAGCATCAGGGTCTTTCCAAATGAGTCATTTCTACCCATCAGGTGGCCAAAGTATTGGAGTTTCAGCTTCAGCATCAATCCTTCCAATAAATAGTCAGGGCTGAATTCCTTTAGGATGGACTGACTGGATCACCTTGCAGTCCAAGAGACTTTCAAGAGCCTTCTTCAACATCACAGTTCAAAAGCATTGATTCTTCTGCGCTCAGTTTTCTTTATAGTCCAACTCTCACATCCATACATGACCACTGGAAAAACCATACCCTTAACTAGATGGACCTTTGTTACCAAAATAATGTCTCTGCTTTTTAACATGCTGTCTAGTTTGGTCATAACTTTCCTTCCAAGAAGTAAGCGCCTTTTAATTTCATAGCTGCAATCACCATCTGCAGTGATTTTGGAGCCCCCCCAAAATAAAGTCTGCCACTGTTTCCACTGTTCCCCATCTATTTGCCATGAAGTGATGGGACTGGATGCCATGATCTTAGTTTTCTGAATGTTAAGCTTTAAGCCAACTTTTATACTCTCCTCTTTCACTTTCATCAAGAGGCTCTTTAGTTCTTCACTTTCTGCCATAAAAGTGGTGTCAGCTGTATGTCAAGAGTCTTCTCCTAATAAAACTCTGTTTCACAAAAGCTCTGAGTGATAAAGCCTCATCTCTGGCCCCTGATTGAATTCTTTGCCTCCAGAGGCCAAGGATCCTGGCATCTTTTCATGGTTCAGCAATAACCTTTCACATCCATGCCTCCACTGGAGATTCCTGGACACCTACAGCCATGTCTGGCTCATTCTTTTGTGGAGTCACTGCTCCTTTCTCCTGGGTCTTGGTGCACAAAAATATTTTGTTTGATCCCTCCAAGAATCTGTTTCCCCTGTCCTTTGGAAGTTCTGTAATCAAATCCCACTGGCCTTCAAAGTCAAATTCTCTGGAGGTTCTTATTCCCTTTGCTGGACCCCCAAGTGGGAAAATATGTTGTGGGCTGTAGAACTTTCGCATAAGTGCAAGAACTTCTTTGGTATAATTGTTCTCCAGTTGGGAAGAGAGTACATCTAATCTATATATTGTCACCTTGTTTATTTAACTTATATGCAGAGTACATCATATGAAATGCCAAGCTGGATGAAGTACAAGCTGGAATCAGCATTGCCAGGAGAAATATAAATAACCTCAGATACACAGGTAACACCACCCTTATGGCAGAAAGCAAAGAGGAATTAAAGAGCTTCTTATTGGAAGTGAAAGAGGAAACTGAAAAAGCTGGCTTAAAACTCAACATTAAAAAAAAAAAGATAAAAGATCATGGCATCTGGTCCCATCACTTCATGGCAAATAGATGGGGAAACAATGATAGATTATTTTCTTGGGTTTCAAAATCTTCATGGATAGTGACTGCAGCCATGAAATTGAACAACACTCGCTCCTTGGAAGAAAAGCTATGATTAAACCAGACAGCATATTAAAAAGTAGAAACATTACTTTGCCAACAAAGGTCCATCTAGTCAAAGCTATGATTTTTTCCAGTAGTCATGCATGGATGAGAGAGTTGGACCATAAAAAGGCTGAGCACCGAAGAATTAATGTTTTTGAACTGTGGTGCTGGAGAAGACTCTTGAGAGTCTCTTGTAATGCAAGGAGATCAAACCAGTCAATCTTAAGGGAAATCAACTCTGAATACTCATTGGAAGCACTCATACTAAAGCTGAAGCTACAGTATTTTGGTCCCCTGTTGTGAATAGTTGAATCATTGGAAAAGTCCTTGATGCAGGGGAAGATTGACAGCAAAAGGAGAAGAGGGCATCAGAAGATGAGATTGCTGGATGACATCACCAATGCAATGGATGTGAATTTGGGCAAACTTCAAGAGATGGTGAGGGACAGGTGGCCTGGTGTGCTGCAGTCCATTGGGTCACAAAGAATTGGACATGACTGGGTGACTGAACAGTAGTAACAATATTTTTACTTATTGTACATATAGATGAGTTTAATACCTCATATTTTATCCTTATAGTACATTTATGAGTGATTGATCTACCTCTTTTATTCATATTTGCCTTTACCAATTGGAATTTTTTCCTCCCTAAACTTTGTATTTGTAATCGTGCTTTTTCTTTCTGCTTAGTGAAATCCCTTAAAATATTTCCTATAAAGCTGGTTAGTATTGCTGAACTCTTTAGCCTTTGCTTTTATGTAAAATTATTTATCTCCCTTTATATCTTAGTGATAATCTTATAGAATAGAATATTCTTTAAGGATATTGTCATTTTTAGCATGGGAATATACTGCACCATTCCTTTCCTGCAACATTTCTATTGAAAAGTCAGTTGACAGCCTTAGTCAGTTCAGCTTAGTCGCTCAGTTGTGTCCGACTCTTTGTGACCCTATGAAATGCAGCACTCCAGGCTTCCCTGTCCATCACCAGCACCTTTAGCTTGCTCAAACTCATGTCCACTGAGTCAGTGATGTCATCCAACTATCTCATCCTTTGTCCTCCCTTTCTCCTTCTGCTTTCAATCTTTCCCAGAATCAGGGTCTTTTCCAATGAGTCAGTTATTAGTATCAAGTTGCCAAAGTATTAAAGTTTCAGCTTCAGCATCAGTCCTTCCAATGAATATTCAGGACTTATTTCCTTTAGGATTGACTGGTTGGATCTCCTTGCAGTCCAAGGGACTCTCAAGTCTTCTCCAACACCACAGTTCAAAAGCATCAATTCTTTGGTGCTCAGCTTTCTTTATAATCCAACTCACATCCATACATGACTTCTGGAAAAACCATGGCTTTGACTAGATGAACCTTTGTCAGCAAAGTAATGTCTCTGCTTTTTAAAATGCTGTCTAGGAAAAATAAAAAATAAAAATAAATAAATAAATAAAATACTGTCTAGGTTGGTCATAGCTTTTCTTCCAAGAAGCAAGCGTCTTTTAATTTCATGGCTGCAGTCATCATCTGCAATGATTTTTGGAAAGTCTCAGGATAGTTCGTTTGTAGATAACTAGTTTCTTTTATTGGAGAAGGACATGGCAACCCACTCCAGTACTCTTGCCTGGAAAATCCCATAGACAGAGGAGCCTGGTAGGCTATAGTTCATGGGGTCATGAAGAGTTGGACACAACTGAGCGACTTCACTTTCACTTTTCACTTTCATGCATTGGAGAAGGAATTGGCAAGCCACTCCAGTGTTCTTGCCTGGAGAATCCCAGGGATGAAGGAGTCTGGTGGTGGGCTGTTGTACATGGGGTTCACACTGAGTCAGACATGACTGAAGTGACTTAGCAGCAGCAGTTGCTTTTATTTTGTTGCTTTTAATATTCACTCTATATCTTTAACCTTTGCTGCTTTATCAAGTGTCTCAGTGTGGACCTCTTTGGGTTTCTTGCTTGGGACTCTGTGAATCTTGGCCCTGGATAGTTGCTTCTTTTTCCAATTTGGTGAATTGGAAATTGTTAGCTATTCTTTCTTCAAAAGAAGTCTCTATTCTTTTCTCCCTTTCTGTTCCTTCTGGGACTCATAATATGAATCTTATTTGCTTGATATTGTTTCAGAGGTCTGTTTATAAATTCTGTTTGGTTCTTTTTTATATTTTCTAACTCTTTATAAAGATTCTTAATATGTTTATCTATTCTTACCTTGGTTTCATTGAACATATTGAACACTTTATCAAGTAGACTCTTTATCTCCACTTCACTTAGTTCTTCTAAGGTTTTGTCTTGTTCTTTGTTTGAAGTGTATTCCCTTCTTGCTCTATTTTGTCTGATTTTCTGTGTTTATTTCTATGTATCAGGTAGGATTGTTACCTGTCTCAATCTTGAGAAGTGACTTTAAATAGGAGACATCCTATGGTACCCATCAGCATACTGTCCTCTGGTCACTAGAGCTATATGCTGTACAGAGGCACCCTATGTGGCCTGTGTGGGTTCTTTTGCTTCAGTGGGTTAGACTAATGTGGTGCGCTAGGAGGAAGGGCTGGCCTCCAGCCTTGTTGTGTGCCAGAACCTCCATCTTGTGGTCACTGCTGGCCTTCTAGTCGACAGAGCTGGATTCTGGGCCAGAAGACTACTAGGACCCAGGTGGCCCATTGCCAGCACACTGGTGTGTGGTGCCATGTCCCCACATGGCTTCCTGTGGCCTGTGGTTTCTGCAGTTGATGCTGACCCACTGGTGGTCAATTGAGCCTCAACCACTAGTAGACTAGAGGGAGGAATCCAAAATTCAAAATAGTACTTTCCAGTACCCGTGACCTCATGGTAGAATAAGCTACCCCAAAATGATTCATACAAGTAAGTAGGTCCCCAAAAGAAGTTCCAGATATCTTCTGCCTCTCTGAGAAGTTTTCCTAGAGAGTAGGTGTGACTCAGACTTTTTAAAAATCACTGCCTCTGTGCTGGGACATAGAGCACGTGAGACTTAGTGCACACCTTTTAAGAGTGGAGTCTCTGTTTCCTAAGACCCTCCAGGTTTCCTGTATGCAGTTCTCACTAGACATCAAAGCTAGGCATTTTGAAGTCTCATCTTCCTGGTGCAGGAACCCTGAGCTAAGGAACCTAATGTGGGACCTGGACACCTCTCTCCTTGTAAACATACTTTCTAATGGTGATTATCTTTGTTTTTGAGTCACCTACCTAGAGGTTTCATCCTGACTATACTATATCTCCACCCCCTTTACCCATTTCACTGTAGTTTCTTCTTTATATGTTAGTTATGGAAAAAAATATTCTTTTTTTTTCTGGTGTACTTCAGGTCATTCTCATAGATAGTTGTTATATAAATAATTGTAATTTTGGTGTGCCTGTGAAAGAATATGAGCTTAGGGTTTTTCTTCTGTGCTATCTTGTCAACATGTTTCATGATTAACCTTTCATAAACATACATAGCTATGTATTTTTATGCAAAATTACAGTAGATATAAAAAGTGGTATATATATATGTATATATCAAAGATTTTCCTTTTAGACATTAAATCTATCAAAAAAAGAAAAGAAAACCATATAAAATGAAGTAGCTGAAATCTTAGGTGTCTGCAAGAACCCATAGTTCTTTTATTATAACCCTATATTAGCAATTATGTAATATTTGTAGCACTAAATGCAGCAAATTAGATGGTATTTTTCAACTGCCCTCACATTATACAATGGCATAATGTGTAAGTTAATATTAAGATTTCCTTTTGGAAATTTTCCTGATGTGATAATGATTAGAATCTGTGGGTCGAATCGAATGATAGTATCTAAAGAAAAACATATGCTAATTCTAGGCTGCCATGTTATTTTTATAGTGTTGTTATTTTTTTTGTCTACTTTATACTCTTAACATATCAATGATGGTTTCATCTCAAAATCATATCTTTTAAGACTAGAATGGATTCTTAGGTTTCCTTTAGAATAAACCCTATTCTTGGCATAATTAAATTCTAATTTTTAAAAAAGTACATTGTAATCTATTTTCTTAATGAGTTTTACAAGTGAAGCCTTCAAACATCTGTTTGGAGCTTTATCATCATAAGCTATGATTTTTTTCCAAGATATTATTTTAATTTCCTAACTTAGGTGCCAATATTTTGTCACTGAGATATCATATTGTCATATCATTTGAGGAAAATAGTATTTCTCTTTGTAGAAAAAAGAGTCCTAAAAACATAGGAGATTCTGCTGCTCAGTTAGTAACCCAGTTGTGTTTGCCTCATTGCAATTCCATAGAGTGTAACACAACAGCTCCCCGGTCCATAGGATTTTACAAGTAAGAATACTGAAGTCGTTGTCTTTCTGTTCTTCAAAGGATCTACCAAACCCAGAAATTGAATCCCCGTCTCTTGCATTTCCGGCATTGGCAGGTGGATTCTTTACCACTAGCACCACCTAAAACATTATCATAGATTATCAAAGTTATTGTGAAAAAAAAGGAATTAAAATTTTAACAACTGTGGAAATTCAAAAATTTTACCCTACTCATAACTTATCAAATTAGCTACCATAGCTTCTTGACTGGAGACAGAAAACACAAGATTTCTCATTCAGAGAAAAGGACAGTTTATTGCTAACAGCAATAGCAGAAGACAGAATATTAACATTTTAAAAATCATTTTCTAAGACTCCAATTTCTATTGCTGTTGTTCAGTCACCAAATTATGTCTAACTCTTTGTGACCACATGGATTGCAGCATGCCAGACTTCCCTGTCCATCATTATCTTTCAGAGTTTGCTCAGACTCATTTCTACTGAGTTGGTGATGCCCTCATCCAACCATCTAATCATCTTTTACCCCCTTCTCCTTCAGCCCTCAAACTTTCCCAGCAACAGGGTCTTTACCTACGAATGTGTTCTTCACATCAGGTGGCCAAAGTATTGGAGCTCCAGCTTCAGCACCAGTACTTCCAAAGTATATTCAGGGTTGTTTTCCTTTAGAATTGACTGGTTTGATCTTCCTGCTGTCCAAGGGACCCTTAAGAATCTTCTCTAGCACCACAACTTGAAAGCAGCACAGTTCTTCAACACTCAGCATTCTTTATGGTCCAATCCTCACATCTATAAAGGCACTACTGGAAAAAAGCATAGCTTTGACTACCCAGAAATTTGTTGGCAAAGTGATATCTCTGCTTTTTAATATGTTGTCTAGGTTTGTCATAGCTTTTCTTCCAAGGAGCAAGCATCTTTTAATTTTGTGGCTGCAGTTCCATAAAGAAACATTAAGAGAGCCAGTGGACAGATGCATATATAGTACTTGCATTATTGGAGAAGAACACAGAAATTAGGAGTCCAAATTATGCTCATTCGTTGCCCTGGGGGAAAACATTATCTTTATTACACTGAACAGTAAGCATATGTTACCTTTGTTCTTGTTGACTTTGTTCAGTTACTCAGTTGTGTCAAACTCTTTGCGACCCCATGGACTGCAGCACACCAGTCTTCCCTGTCTTTCACTATCTCCAAGAGTTTGCTCAAACTCATGTCCAATGAATAGATGATAACATCCAATCATCTCATCCTATGATATCCCCTTCTCCTCTGGCCCTCAGTCTTTCTTAGCATCAGGGTATTTTCCAATGAGTAGATTCTTCACATAAGGTGGCCATAGTATTAGAGTTTCAGCTTCAGAATCAGTCCTTCCACTAAATATGAAGTTGATTTCCTTTAGGTTTGACTGGTTTTGTCTCCTTGCTTTCCAAGGGACTCTCAAGAGTCTTCTCCAACACCACAATTTGAAAGCCTCAGTTCTTCAGTGCTCAGCCTTCTTTATGGTCCAGCTCTCAAATCCCTACATGACTACTGGAAAGTCCATAGTTTTGACTATACAAATGATGCCTCTGCTTTTTAAAATGCTGTCTAGTTTTGTCAAAGCTTTTCTTCCAGTGAGCAAGCGTCTTTTAATTTCTTGGTGACAGTCACCATCTGCAGTGATTTTGAAGGCCAGGAAAATAAAGTCTGTCAGCATTTCCATTTCTTCCCCATCTATTTGCCATGAAGTGATGAGACTGTATGCCATGATGTTCGTTTTTTGAATGTTGAGTTTTAAGCCAGCTTTTTCACTCTCTTCTTTTACCATCATTAAAAGTCTCTTAAGTTCGTCCTTGATTTCTGTCAGTAGGGTGGTGTCATCTCCATATCTGAGGTTATTTATATTTCTCCAGAAAGTCTTGATTCTAGCTTGAGCTTCATCCAGCCCAGCATTTTGCATGATGTTCTCTACATATAAGTTAAATAAACAGGGTGACAATATATAGCCTTGACATACTACTTTCCCTATTTTGAACCAGTTCATTGTTTCATACACGGTTTTAACTGTTGCTTCTTGAACTGCATAAGGGTTTCACAAGGGGCAGGTAAAACATTCTTTATTCCCATCTCTTTGAGAATTTTCCACAGTTTTTGTGATCCACACAGCTGAAGGATTTAGTGTAGTCAATAAAGCAGAAGTAGATGTTTTTCTGGAATTCTCTTGCTTCCTCTATGATGCAATCAATGTTGGCAATTTGATCTCTGGTTCCTCTGCATTTTCTAAACCCAGCTTATACATCTGGAAATTCTAAGTTCATGTGTTGAAGAAGAATATTAAAGGATTTTGAGCATTGCCTTGCTAGCATGTGAAATGAGTGCAATCATGCAGTAGTGTGAACATTGTTTGGCATTGCCCTTCTTTCAGTTTGGAATGGGAACTGACTTTTCCAGTCCTGGTGCACACCAAGACTGAGGGAAAGGAGCAGTGAACCCCACAATAGACTGAGCCTGACCTGCCTGTTAGTGTTTAAGGGTCTCTTGTGGAGGCATGGATCAGCAGGAGGTATGGTCCCCAGGACAGGGGCACTCACAGCAACAGTCCTGGAAGGTGTGGCATGTGACATAAGTCCTCATGGAGGAGGTTGCTATTAGCCCCATTATAGAGCTGCCAGGTGTGTGATCTACAAACTGGAGAACAATTGTACCTAAGAAGTTCTTGCACTCATGCAAAAATTTTAGGCCCTACAACAAACTTCCCAACCTGGGGATCCAGCAAAGGAACTGAGAGTCCCCAGGGAATCTGGCTTTGAAGGTCAGTCAGCAGGATTTGATTACAGAACTTTCACAGGACGTGTGCACACCAAAACCCAGGAGAAAGGAGCAGTGACCCCAAAAGAGAGTGAAGCAGACTTGCCTATGTGTGTTTTGGAGTCTCCAGTGGAGGTTGTGTTTACAGTGACCTGTCACGGGGTCAGGGACACAGACAGCAGCAATCCTGGGAGATGTGGCATGCTGGTATAAGTCCTTTTGGAGGAGGTCACCATTGTCTCTACCATGGTTTGGCCTCAGGTCAAGCTACATGGAGGGAACACAGTCCCACCCACCAGCAGCAAATTGGATTAAAGATTTACTGAGTATGGCCTTACTCACCAGAACAAGATTCAGTTTCCCCTATACACAGTTGCTCACATCAGGAAGGTTGCACAAGCCTCTTATCCTCATTCATCAGAGTCCAGACAGAATGTGTGAGGCTGTCACAGCTAACGCCATGACAGTCAGCCTAGATTAGGAATAGGCCTGGTTTCCTGGGGTAACATAATTATCAGGCCACCTGGAGCTAGCCAGTCAACATGTGCCTAGCAAGAAAAAGGGGACCTATCAGGGAAAAGCTGAAAGCCCATGAAGGATTGGGCCAACAAAAATTGCCTTGCAACTGTGTAACAAATCCGCTTGTGCCAACTAATAATTGTACCCAATAAATACCTGAGAGAACTGGGGCTCGGGGCCTTTTCATCCTCACACCGTTGGTGAGGGCAGGAGGCCCTGACTCGAGTCAGTAATAAATTCCTGTATTGCAAGTTGCATTGTCTCAAGGAGTCTTCTTTCCTGATCGGGGATTCAGACTACGGGCAGAACATTTGGGGGCTCGTCCGGGATCCCTTGACCAGGGAAGAATGCTCTTTGGAAAAAAGGGGAAAAAGGACAGGTAATAGCACCGGTGCTCAGGCAGGTCTGGAAAGTCCAGTGTAAATCTGAGGCTCTGTTAGAAGGCAGGAAGGTGTCTGGCATGAGGGAAAGCTTTCAATGAGGGAACAGATTGGCCGTTCCAGCCGGCATAAGGCTGAGGCCAGCAAGCATGCTGGAAGGCAGCCGGCTCTGCAGGAAAGAGACCTCCCCTCCTAAGCCTGAATCTGGGGAATGGTGGACGCCATTCGGTAAGGTGACCCTTGTTCCAGAGGATAGGGAGACTCAGGGGGTCCCGCCCCCCAGTTCTGTGTTGTCGGCCCATGTGTGTGTGTCTATGTGTTTTTCTATGCCCTTTCGCATCTGTATAACTGCCAGCATTGTCTCCTGTCTCGTTGTTCTCTGGTGTTTCATTGTCTTCTTCTTCCTATAAAGCCTTGGAGCCTCATTTCTGTTTGTAAGAGTTTCAGTGAACAGGCAGACAGTTGTTGGGGCAACTGACAAGTCCTGTCCAGGGCTACTCTCTGGCAGATTCTGAAGGCCTCCCAACAAGTCAGCACCAGTAACGGAGCCCAAGAGGGTTAAACTCGTTTTTCTTTTTTTCTCGTATTCTAAACAGAGAATCTGGCCAAATAAAAACCCATCTGGTGGGCACAGGACAGGCACATAAGAGCTGATAAGGCGCCTGCCACTGGAAGACTCCTGTGAAAGGATAAGGGGGTCATGGTATGGGCTAGAAACCCTTAGGGTGCCTGCCCCCAACAAGAAAACTTCCATGCAATGACTAAGGCACTCAAATAGTTCCACGAAGCATACCACAAGCCCAACCTCCTGGCTGCCACCACTCCCGATAGGATTTTTTGGTGGTAATTCTCGGTGACCTTCTTCTGACTTTTGCTATGGGGCAAGAAGAATCTACCCCACTCTCTCTCATGACTGATCATTTCTCGGATGTCAGGGCTAGAGCGTATGATCTGTCGCTGCTGGTTACAAAGAGTAAATTAATAACCTTTTGCTCTGCAGAGTGGCCCGCCTTCCAAGTTGGATGGCCTCCAGAGGGAACTTTTCAACATTCTATTATTCAGGCAGTGAAAGAAAAAATTATGGCTCCTGATCCCTGGGGCCACCTGGGCCAAGTCCTATATGTTATGGTCTGGCAAGATCTAGTAGAAGATCCGCCCAAATGGTTAAACCCTTTTGTTCACAAACTCCCTGATTCTCCTAATGTACAAGCCCTGGTTATGGAAACCCCCACTCCCCCAGAGGAAGCCGAGAAGAACAAGGGCCCAAAACTGGTCTTGCAGGGATCCTTGTACCCGAACCTGATTGACTTGGAGATGGAAATTAGGCCCCCGCCATATGCCCCTCCTCCGTTGCAGGTTCCCCCGGGGGGAAGAGCCACTCCCCCGCGATGAATCAGAAGAGATAAGGGAACCCTGACCCCCGAGAAGAAATAGAGGAAATAGGGGTGAGCAGGATCATGGGGACCCAGAGTTACCTTCGTCTACTGTACAGGCACTCCTCGTCCGAGTGGGACCAGCTAACCTGGACGGAGAGCAAACCTATCAGTACTGGCACTTTTCCATGAGTGATCTGAATAATTGGAAAACCCAAAATCCTCCTTTTTCGGAGAAACCCCAAGGCCTCATTGACATATTAGATTCCATTTTGTTCACTCATAACCCCACTTGAGATGATTGTCAGCAGCTGTTGCAGGTGCTCTTCACCACTGAAGAACGGGAGCGAATCCTGGCAGAGGCGCGGAAATGGGACCCAGGGGTCGACGGGAGACCAACTGCCCAGCCTCATCTCGTGGAGGAGGGGTTTCCTCTGTTGCAGCCTAACTGGGATTTTGAGCGGGTGGAAGGTAGGGAGTGTCTCCAAGTGTACCGCCAGCCTCTAATGGCTGGCCTGCGGGCCGCAGCTAGGAAGCCGACAAATTTGGCGAAGGTAAATTTAGTAAGGCAAGAGCCCACTGAGAGCCGGTCAGCCTTCCTAGAAAGGCTAATGGAAGCCTTTAGGCAATATACACCTATGTATATTGCTGAGGAATCAGGCTGAGGAATCACGCGCTGCAGTTCTACTAGCGTTTGTGAATCAGGCAGCCCCAGATATTAGGAGGAAATTACAAAAGATAGAGGGGTTAGGAGAACAGACAATACAAGACTTACTGAAAGCAGCTGAAAAGGTATTTAATAATAGGGAGACCCCAGAAGAAAGGGAGGAATGACTTCATCGGGAGGAAAGGGAACTAGCTGAGATCAGGAAAGAAGATAGGGAACATAGGGCGAAGGAAAACCGGAAGAACCAGAGAGAGCTGGCCAAGATTCTTTTTGCGGGGATGAAGGCCGGAACAGAATTGAGGGAGCCTCGAGGCCCCCAGACGGGAAAAAAAGAGAGACCAAAAAGGCAGGCCCTAAAGAAAGATCAGTGTGCTTACTGCAAAGAACGGGGGCACTGGAAAAACGAGTGCCCTAAGAGGGACCCGAAGAGAGGAACGACCGAGAGAGAGGGAATTTCCCCTGGAACTCGAGTTTGTTTTTTTTTTTTTTTTTAATGTTTGAACCTGCCTTTATTTTTTCTTTCTTTCTTTTTAATTATTATTATTTTTTTATTTGTGGTGGATTTTGTCATACATTGAAATGAAACAGCCATGGGTTTACATGTGTTCCCCATCCCGATCCCCCCTCCCACCTCCCTCTCCACCCGCTCCCTCTAGGTCTTCCCAGTGCACCAGGTCCGAGCACTTGTCTCATGCATCCAACCTGGGCTGGTGATCTGTTTCACCCTAGATAATATACATGTTTCAATGCTGTTCTCTTGAAACATCCCACCCTCGCCTTCTCCCACAGAGTCTAAAAACTGTTCTATAAATCTGTGTCTTTTTTTTTTTTTCTGTTCTCCATATAGGGTTATCATTAACATCTTTCTAAATTCCATATATATGTGTTAGTATATTGTAATGGTCTTTAACTTTCTGGCTTATTTCACTCTGTATAATGGGCTCCAGTTTCATCCATCACATTAGAATTGATTCAAATGAATTCTTTTTAATGGCTGAGTAATATTCCATGGTGGATATGTACCACAGCTTCCTTATACATTCGTCTGCTGATGGGCATCTAGGTTACTTCCATGTCCTGGCTATGATAAAAAGTGCTGCGATGAACATTGGGGTGCATGTGTCTCATTCAGATCTGGTTTCCTTGGTGTTTATGCCCAGAAGTGGGATTGCTGGGTCATATGGCAGTTCTATTTAAAGTTTTTTAAGAAATCTCCACACTGTTTTCCAAAGCAGCTGTACCAGCTTGCATTCCCACCAACAGTGTAAGAGGGTTCCCTTTTCTCCACACCCTCTCCAGCATTTATTGCTTGTAGACTTTTGGATAGCAGCCATCTTGATTGGCATGTAATGGTACCTCATTGTGGTTTTGATTTGCATTTCTCTGATAATGAGAAATGCAA
>CM035276.1:850552-868900 GCA_020226075.1 Hydropotes inermis | reverse complement strand
TATTCTACCAATAGTCTCAAGACTTCTCCAACTATGCAGCACTGGTAATAAAACTTCTAGGTTAATGGTGAAAAGATTTACCACCATGAGGGACCACCAAAGAGGTTCACAGAGTTACATGAAGAATAGGAGAGGGAGGAAGGAGATAGAGGTGAGCAGGTGAGGAGAAAGGGGGACTCAAGAGGAAAGAGACAGATCTACACTGTTATCTGTTCTGAAAGTGTTCTCCATAGCCCAGACACCCACAAAGATTCACCGAATTGGATTGGGAAGAGAAGGGGAAAGGAGGAAATCGAGTTGTTCTAAGGTAGAAAACAGAGAGTCAAAAGTGGAAGAGAGTAATCAACACACTCCTGAATAGAAGCGGGAATTGAATATTCGATTCTTAAATGTCCAACATTTATATCACATACTGATAGACAAAGATTAAAAGATTTGGCATAGAGGTTAGACTGTTTGAAATAAAATATTTAAAAACAAATACAAAAACCCAAAATTTAGAAATATGTATGGAGTTCAGTTTAAAAATAGGGCTTCTCTCTCTCTTCTTCTTTTTTTTTCCTTTTTTTTTTTGCAAGGTTATATTGAGATGAAAATGAAAATTAAGGAATAATAGAGGAGTATTAGAGGACTTTAAAAGGAAATAGGAGAGAAAAACAAGCAAAAGAAAAGAAAGAAAAGAAAAAAGAAGAAGAAAAAGAAGAAGAAAAACAAAAAAAAAAGAAAGAAAAAAGAAAAACAAATTTTTTCCCTAATTGAAAAAATTCATAAAAATATATGAAAATGAAAGTTGAGCAGTAATGGGGGAGTAGTAGGGAAGTTTAAAAGAAAATAAAAGAGAAAAAAATTGAGGAAAAAAAAGAAAAGAAAAAAAATTTTTTTTTAATTTAACAACAACAAGAAGCAAAAAACAAACAAAAAAATATGCAAATATATCTAGGATTTTCTCTGGAGCTGTTGCAGTCAGTGTAGGTTCAGTTCAATTTTACATAGCTCCTTTTTCCAGCTTACACTTCTTGATATCTATAGGCCCCTTCCGGTGTAGTCGGTGTTGCCTTCCGGGATTTTAACCTGCTGCACCGGACCTTTCTGAAGGGATTCCCTTTGTTTATTTGGCTTCTGTTTGCTCTCTTTTCAGTGTCTAATTTCCGCCCTGACACAGGCGGGCGGAGGTGATCTCTTACTTAGGTTTGCTAGTTCAATTCAGTCCTTCTGCTGGGAGGGCGGGGCACTACAGGCAGCTGTCGCTGTGTGTGGGAAGCACTTGCCGTGTTCTGGCCAAGCAGCCTGCAGTTTTGGCGCCCTCTCCCCGGGTGCTGCGCGCCTTTTCCCTCCGCGGCGAGCGGCCCGGGCAGCCAGAGGTTTGGCACCCTTTCCCCTGGTGCGGTGCGCCTTTTCCCTCCGCAGCGAGTGGCTCGGGCAGCCAGAGATTTGGCGCCCTCTCCACGGGCGCGCGGTGCCTTTTCCCTCCGCGGCCCCAGCGCGCGCCGCTGGTCGGGTCTCAGGAAGTCTTTATATAGGAACCGGGCCTGTTTGCCGGGTGGGAGGGGGTGGCTTCTCTGGGGCTGTTTGCCCCTTTCCCCTCCCCCTGCCTCCTACCTCCAGCAGGGATGGGGCGGCTCTTCTCTGGAGTTTCTCAGTCCCTTTGTTTTGCGAACCGCCTGCGGTGTGTTCCTGCCGGTCAATTTTTCTCTCGCTCTCCCACAGTTTAAAAAAATCTCCCTCTGACTGCTCTCAGGGCCTTCTGGCTGGTCCCTACCCTAAGGAATGCCACCGGCTCCTCTCCGTTCCGCCCCCTCTTGCTGGTGGCGGGTGCGGGCGTCTGGGGTACTTTTCTGCTGGGAGTTGCTTTTAGGCACGTAATCTGTGGGCCTTATTTAATTTCTCCTCCCAGTTAGGAGGAAAAACTTCCCTCAGACCCGCCAGAGTGAGGGTTTCCTGGTGACTGGAAACTTCCTCTACTGAGACTCCCTTCCCGGGATGGGACTCCCTTCCCGGGACGGGTCTCCGTCCCTCGTTCTCTTGTGTTCCTTTTTTAATCTTTTATATTTTTGTCCTACCTCCCTTCGAAGACAATGGGCTGCTTTTCTGGGCGCCTGATGTCCGCTGCTAGCGATCAGAAGTTTTTTTGTAAACTTTGTTCACCGTTCTGTTGTTCTTTCGATGAATTTATAGAAGAGAAAGTGATCTCCCCGTCCTATTCCTCCGCCATCTTGACTCCGGAACTCGAGTTTTATATGCCGGGGAAGACAGTGACTAGGGGAGTCAAGACTCAGCACCCCTCCATGAGTCCTGGGTAACCATACATGTGGAGGGGCAACCCGTTGGCTTCATGGTGGACACTGGCGCCCAACACTCTGTTTTAAATAAAAAACTGGGACCAATGTCTAAAAAAACCAGCTTGGTGCAGGGGGACAAAAAGATATTGTTGGACCATGCCATGGAAAGTAAATCTGGGGACCCACCAGGTGTGCCATTCATTTTTGGTGATACCAGAATGCCCAGCCCCTTTACTTGGATGGGACTTGTTGACTAAAGTTAATGCTCAGATCCATTTTGACCCTGGGGAAATGTCAGTCATGGATGGACTTGGACAGCCGATATGTCTTGTCTCTAGCTTTAAGAGATGAATACAGACGTTTTGTGCATAAGCTCTCAGAGGTTATAGCACCAGATATACAACCGTGGGTCCACAAATACCCATTAGCATGGGCAGAAACAACAGGAATGGGATTGGCTAAACAGAGACATCTGGTCATCATAGAACTAAAAGCCGAGGCAACTCCTGTGAGGGTGAGGCAATACCCTATGAGCCAGGAGGCTTTGCGGGGGATCACTCGCCACATTCAACAGCTCATGGATGCCAGAATTCTCAAGTGGTGCCAATCCCCTTGGAACACCCCATTACTACCTGTGAAGAAGTCAGGGAGTACGGATTACAGACCTGTCCAAGACCTACGAGAAGTCAACAAGAGGGTGAATGACATACACCCTACTGTCCCCAACCCGTATACCCTCCTGAGCAGTCTGCTGCCTGAGTACACTTGGTACACTATGTTGGACTTGAAAGATGCTTTTTTCAGCCTACCCCTGGTGGCCCAGAGCCAGGAGATATTTGCCTTTGAGTGGACTGAGGGAGAAGGCCAACTGGTAGTACAACTAACTTGGACCCACATCCCACAAGGGTTCAAAAACTCCCCTACCTTGTTTAATGAGGGTTTGAGTGAGGACCTCTATGAATATCAGACTCGCCACCCAGAGGTCATCCTGCTGCAATATATAGATGACCTTATGTTGGCTGGAACCACAGAGGAGGCATGCAGTCGTGCCACCGGTGACCTCTTACACTCTAGGCACCTTGGGGTATCATGCTAGTGCAAATATCCGGGCAAGAGGTCACCTATTTGGGGTATAAGATCAGGCAGGGGCAAAGGTGGCTAACTCAGGCCATGAAGGAAACAATATTGCAGATAACAGAGCCCAAGACCACCCGCCAGGTGAGAGAGTTTTTGGGGACTGTTGGATATTGTAGACTGTAGATCATGGGGTTGGCTGAGAAGGCCTGGCCCTCATATGAGGGAAGTAAAGAGACCCCAAACTGGACTTGGACTAAGCCAATGAAACAGGCTTTCCAGACACTCAGACGGGCCCTACTAAAAGCCCCAACCCTTGCCCTGCCTAACCCAAATAAACCATTCCAGCTGTTTGTAGATGAAAAGCAAGGAATAGGAAAGGGGGTTTGATGCAATAATGGGGACCATAGAAGCAGCTGATGGCATACCTTTCAAAGCGATTAGACCTGGTGGCCTCTGGGTGGCCCCCTTGTCTCCACATCATTGCAGCCAATGCCCTCCTTGTCCGCAACACGGACAAGTTGACGTATGGAGAGCAAATCTGGGTTTACACACACCATGACATCAAAGGGGTTTTAAAGCAGCCGCCAGGTAAGTGGATCTCCAGTGCCCCTTTGACACATTACCAGGCCCTGCTGCTTGATGCCGCACGGGTGCATTTTCAGGCCCCTTGCTTCCTGAATCCAGCCACGCTTCTACCTAACCCAGAGAAGGACTGCCCTCTCCATGATTGCAGTGAGATACTGGCTGAGGCCCTGGCGGCTCGAAAAGACTTAACTGATGTACCGCTAAGCAACAGTGAGCTAGTATGGTTCACTGATGGGAGCAGCTATGTAAAAGATGGACAAAGGAAGGCGGAGCCACTATAGTTGATGATTCAGGACAGACAATATGGGCTGAGACACTTCCCCCAAACACGTCTGTGAAAAAGCAGAATTGATTGCCCTAATACAGCCTCTGGAACAAGCAAAAGGGAAGAGAGTCACCATTTTTATGGACAGCTGATATGCTTTTAGCACTGTTCATATTCAAGGTCTGATATACCAGGAAAGGGGATTTAGAACAGCAGAGGGAAAAGAAGTCAAGAATTTGCCCGAGATCCGCAGGCTCCTGAAAGCTGTTCAGCTGCCCTGGGAAGTAGCAATTGTACATGTCCCCGGTCACCAGAAAAGAGAAGACTCTAGGGCACGGCGCAATCGGGCTGCTGATGTGGCCACTCGAGAAGCGGCCAGCCGGGACTACGCCGCCCCCATATTAGCCATGGGACTTCCACCTCCTGGTATGGGGACTCTGCCGCCAGTCCCTGACTATTCCCTCCCTGACCTCGTTTGCATCAACGAGGATACCACCCTCCAGAAGGATGACAAAGATGGATGGTACCGAGATCAAAACAACAGCGTGATATTGCCTGCCATCCTGGGTCATCACCTATGTGAACACCTGCACACAACTACACACTTGGGGGAGAAAAAGACCTTGACACTTCTCCAGATGGCCTTCCTGAGGTTCCCTCGACAAAATGCAACTGTATGAGAGATAATCTGGGCTTGCAAAGCATGCCAGGTGATGGGGACAGTGGAAAAGCAGCACACGGGAATGAGGTACTGAGAGGAAGAGCCAGGGCAACACTGGGAGATAGATTTCACTGAGGTAAGAGAAGACAAGTATGGGTATCGCTATCTGTTGGTTCTGGTAGATACCTTCTCGGGGTGGGTAGATGCCTCCCCACTAAGGAAGAGACAGCAATAGTGGTTGCTAAAAAGATCTTAGAGGAAATAGGGCCTAGGCACGGGCTGCCAGTGACTATGGGCTCTGATAATGGACCTGCCTTTGTGAGCCAGATTGTACAAGGGCTGGCCCAAGCTCTGGGGACAAAATAGAAGTTACATTGTGAATATAATCCCCAGAGCCAGGACAGGTTGAGAGAATGAATCAGACCCTAAAAGAAACTTTGACAAACTTGACAATAGAGACTCGCGGGGACTGGGTGACCCTCCTTCCCTTCGCGCTCTTTTGAGCGCATAACACCCCTTATAAGCTGAATCTTACCCCTTTTGAGATTCTGTATGGAAGACCCCCTCTTGTGTGTCCTATATTCGAGGGAAAATGCCTACCACCCCCTACCTTGGGACAATTCCAGCAAACACTGATGGCATTAAGTAAGGTGCATAGCCATGTTTGGAAATTGATTCGAGAGATACATGAGGGAACAAGCAAGGGGACCATCACCTCACAAGATATTGGCCCGGGTGATTGGGTTTGGGTAAAATAACACCAATCTAAAGCATTAGAACCTAGATGGAAAGGCCCTTATGTTGTTCTCCTTACCACTCCTACTGCTGTTAAGTTCGACGGGATCAGGCCCTGGGTTCACTGCAATCAAGTGTGGCAAGCCACCCTGGAAGAACAGGAGCAAGCAAAATGGGAGGCAAGACCTCACCCCTCAAATCATTTGAAACTGAAACTCGTACGATGGGAGCCCTCTTAACTCTCCTGCTGATAACAGTTCTCATCGGCCCAAGAGCAACCAGCCACAACCCCCATCAGCCAGCTAACCTGACTTGGGTGATCTACAGTCCTGAGACTGGAGAAGTGCTTAATTCGAGCTCCAATGTGGCCCCCAAAAAGACATGGTGGCCAGTACTGACCTTTGATTTGTGTGTGCTGGCAGCTGACGGTAACGGGTTTAGTCCCCACCAACTGACCAAGTTCTTTGCCCACGGCTCTTTCGGTCTGTTCACCCATAACTGTGAGTGAAAAGGCCCACAGTAGTACGAACAGGGGCCTGTCTATGTCTGCCCGAGGGTGGGGGGGGGAGAGATCGGAACCAAATTGAAAAATGTGGGGAAGTTGACTCTTTTTCACAGGGTGAAGAGAAGGATTCCTCTACAAAAGTACAAAGACGGGGGGAAATGTGAGGCTGTCACAGATAACACCATGACAGGCAGCCTAGATTAAGAATAGGCCTGGTTTCCCAGGGTAACATAATTATCAGGCCACCTGGAGCCAGCCAATCAACATGTGCCTAGCAAGAAAAAGGGAACCTATCAGGGGAAAGCTGAAAGCCCATGAAGGATTGGGCCAACAAAAATTACCTTGCAACTGTGTAACCAATCTGCTTGCGCCAACTAATAATTGTACCCAATAAATACCCGAGAGAACTGGGGCTCAGGGCCTTTTCATCCTCACACCCTTGGTGAGGGCAGGAGGCCCTGGCTCGAGTCAGTAATAAATTCCCATATTGCAAGTTGCACTGTCTCGAGGAGTCTTCTTTCCCAATCAGGGATTCAGACTATGGGCAGAACAAATGAAAACTATAAACATAGAAAACTAACCAAAATGATCACACGGATCACAGCTTTGTGTAACTTAGTGAAACTATGAGCCATGCTATGTAGGGCCACCCAAGACAGATGGGTCATGTTGGAGAGTTTTGACGAAACCTGGTCAAGGGAGAAGGGAATGGCAAACCACCTCATCGTTCTTGCCTTGAGAACCCCATGGACAGTATGAAAAGGCAAAAAGTATGACACCTTCATTCTGGAGGGACATTATCTCATCTCCCAAAGGTTTAAGTCACTTCTGTCCTCCTGTCAGGTGAATGTATGCTCCTCGGTTCTGTCTCATTACAACCAAGATTTGGAGTGGCGGACATTAAAGCCCTCAGTGTGTCGCAGCTCTCGGGTCTTGAACAGACCATGTTATAGCTCTTAGACAAATCAGTGATACAGTTCCATGCTCTAGCTCTATTTTATTTAGATAATAGCAGGAAAATCTATCCTCGAGGTGTGAGAATATGTCAACCCAAAGATATGAACAGAAGAATGCCTCAGCGCTCAGGAGAGAGAGAGAGAGAGAGAGAGAGAGCATTTTGGGTCCTTTTCTGTATGTCTTTTCCTCTTCCTGGGCCTTCCCTATGTAAATTGGCCTAGCCAGGAGTGCTGTTTGATCTGCCTGAGATCTTCACTCTGGTCCTCAGGCCTTCCTCTGACCTCCCTTTGTTTCATTTTCACAGGTGTTTCCCTTTGTCTTTTAGCCACTGCCATTCTGGACTCTTGTTTCCTATTCTAACTACCTAACACTCTCCTGCTCTTTGCCAAGAGCATTGCTTTTGCCACATTATCCTTAAAAAGATAATGTGGATCAAAGAATAGTCAGTGCCTTACTTTCCTAGATTAGTGGAAATATATGAAGCCTATGAAAAAATTGTTTCTCAACAGTAAAATGTGCAAAGTAATTTCTCTAAAACAAATGTAAGATATAAAAAAATATCAGTGGAATAACATAGTGAACATTCATTTACAATGCCTAAACTGAAAGTCAGATTGGGTAGGGATTTTGAGATCTTAATGATACAGTATATTAAAATGGTAAGGTTTAGAGAAATATAGCCTTTTAGGCTTTTTCTACAGAATCTAAAAATGAATAAATGGTGATTGTTGGAAATTTATACTATGCATTATGGTGCTACCAAAAAGTTATATTCTTGATGTGGCTTATAATTTCTATGGGAAGACAGAAAGTCCATGAATGAATCAAACTAAAAAAAAAAAAAAAGAAAGAAAGAAAAAAATCATACTAAGGTATATATACTGAAATACTAGAATATAGATGTATAATTAAAATGTTATTAATTTCATTTCTAAACCATTTTAAGATGTATTGTGTCATCTTCCATTCATGCTTCCTTTGTATTATGATGTTTTATTGATTTTACAATTTAAATCTATCATCTCTAAAATAACCATGGATTTTATATTTGATGACATTTTAGAAATAAAATAGCAGTATTTTCTGAGGGATGCAAATAATAGTGGTGTATTTTTCATCATTAGAAGTATATCATTTCCATTTGGAAAAGAAAGTAAAGCTCAAAAATATTTTTTTCTCAAAGTAACACTACCAACACAGGTTAAACATAATTGGAACTGAGGTCATTTTATTCTAACACTTTTTAATCTAAAAAGAAGTGCTTTCTGCCTCATAGTTTAACTCTTCACACTAAGTCATTTTTGATGGCATTGAGAGTTTCAGAAGAAATACTATTCACTCAGATTAATTTACTGCCAAACAGATCTTTTGTTTCAGTTCCAGTGAAATACTCTTCAAAGAGTTACAAGATTAAATACAAAACAGCTAATAGGAAAATGAAACAATACTATCTTTTTGCCTGTGATCATTAGAATTGTTTTTCTCTTTTTCAGGGTATAGGTCTTTTTTGTTTTAGCAACATAAAGACTTTTCCATAACTATTTAAAATATTTTTTAATTTCTAGTTTTTATTTTAATCTTCTCTCTTTTATTGTAAACAGAATAGTTTCTATTTCAAGCATGCAACTGTACATTCATAAATTTTTGCATAATAGTTTCTATATTATGTTCTTTTTCATATCTGTAGTTGGTTTTTATTTTAATTATTGATGTTAACATTTTTACTTTATTTATTATTTATTTGCTTATTTCTTCATTCTAATTAAGTTTTGATGATTTTTTTTTTCACAATTATTAGATGATTTGTGTGTCTGGATAAGGTAGGATAGATCACAATGGTTTAGTTTTAAAGACTGATGAGATTACCTGGGCTCACCCAAGGCAAGCTTCACTAAATTCATAAATAAGTGTTGTAAATTCTCCAAATATTTGTATAGAAAACAAATAAGTATTGGGACATTTGGTGGATGCCACAAGCTGGTGTGTCTTGCTTCTTCTTCTTGCAGATACTCCAAAAGTTTTACCTTAACTGTGGATGCAGATTCAAGAATAGCCTAAAGTAAGTTTTTCACTGACGTTAGTAATTTTTACTGGGAGTTAGGGCACATTGGTAGCTCATACTGCTTTGTGTACAATTTTAAAGTTTTTGCCAGTACACATTTATATATTCTGGTTATATTATGCTTGGGAGCTCACTATTTTCATTTTATTTCAGATTTCATCTCCACAGACCAATTGTGACCTACCACAGTAGGATGCTGGGGAGAAGTTAATTATAGGTCTGTGCTTAAGAAAAAGCCTATAAGTAAAAATAGATTAAAAATACGTGACCTATTTGGGATCTCCTGGGATTTGATGACTCATAGGAGCACAGGACAGGCTATTTGCCTTTGTAGTCTCCCAGGTAAGTCCTCTTTTTTTTTTTTTTTTTTTAATAAGCAAAACGTATTAGAAATTCTCCCTATATTGGTGCCTTGAGAAGTAGGACTTTTCAATTTTGCTTTCTTCTTTTACCTTCCTTTTCATTGTATTTATTTATTTATTTTATTTATTTATTTATTTGCCACTACCACAAAATCAACATCACATCACCTTTTAATAACTATTCTCAAAAGTAAGTACAATCTTGACTTTTAGGTCACTTGTTACTTGCAAAGTTTTCTGAAAATAGAGAGTTTAAAACTTCTTCTTATAACTTATTCTCAGAGAGGTCTAAATGCTCCTTGCCTTTTTCAGAGTTCAACTAAACATGTGTCTGTAAACAATCTAGTTCAGATTTTCCTTTTTGTGAGTATGTGTGTGTGTGTGTGTGTGTTTTAAATAGAACATATAGTCATTTAGTATATTTTATTTTTATGTCTGGCTTAATATTCTATTGTAAGGTTGTTCCATATTATCAGTATACTTAAATTGATACATTACATGAATGATTAATAGTACCTCATGATTTTAATTAGCATACTCATGAATTATTTTTAATTTCTTTAATCTTTATGTCAGTCAATTTATTGTAAATTGCTATGATGCTTAATAAAGCATTCTTAATAAAACTTCATTATTAAATGAAAAGAAATGAATAACATTTAAAAGAAAGGGAAGAAAAAAGAGAGAAGGAAAACAGAAAAGAAATCTGAGACTTCAAATGACAAATATATGCTTTTCATATATCTAGAGTTGATTGTGGCTCAACACAGGTTCTACACTCTGGTACCTAAGCTGATAAAGATGCCCCCTCCCAGACATCGCTTGTCTCATGCCAAATGGAAAGGAGAACATGATAAGTACACTCCATGGATTAAGCTTTTGCTCAGGTAGCACATGTTACTTTCACTCATATTTTATTGCCCAAAGTCAGTGAATTTGCATGGTGAAGACTTTTATTAATAAAACATAGAAGAGTGTGAAAATTCTGTACAAAAATAAAATCTATCAAATTCTCTTTTGCAAGTTGTCAGTTCAAAATCACACAGCTATTTTTTTCTCTTTAATCAGCTCCTTCTAACCAATTTGTTGGTGCTTTTCTTTGTTTTTGTTGATCTTCTATTTTTATTTTAGTTTTTCTGTTTTATAGTTCCTCCTTTTATCTTATTATTTATGTATTATATTATTTAATTCAATATGTCTTCCTTACACTGGTTTCTCATGATATAGCCTTAGTCTATTGATTGTTAACTTTCTTATTGTTAATATATACATTTAACAGTGTATATTTCTCTCTAATTTAAGTTGTATCTCCCTAGTTTTAATATACACTATTTTTCAACATTCATTCAAAATATATCTAAAAATTTATCTCAATTTTTTAAATCAGTGAGTTTTCTGATAATTTCCAAACATCCTTTTCTCATTCATTTCTATCTTAACTGTGATAATAGAAATATTTTATATTATTTTTTATATCTTCAACTCTATTGCCAAGCATAAGTCAGTCATTATAACAAAAGTTCCCAATGTAGAAAGAGGAGTATTGCAGTTAGTAGTAGGAGCAATGGCCTACATGTGCTTATTAGGTCAATTTGCTAACCCTTATGGTCTAGTCTAATACATCAAGTGGTATGAAAAAATTCAAATTGATTTTACTGAACCTACTGTGTCCATCTTTTCCTCACTGGAGGTTAGTTATCTGGGAGCTTGAAATTAGTCATGGTTAGAGAATTTATCCTGGAGGAAGGCATGGCAACCCACTCCAGTATTCTTGCCTGGAGAAACCCCACAGACAGAAGAGCCTGGTGGGCTACAGTACATGAAACAATATCTTAGGATGATTTTGACTATCAAAATATAAAATAAAATATAAAATATTTTTATTTTATATAAAATAAATATAAAAAATAAAAATATAAAAAATAAAATATAAAAATATAAAATATAAAATATATAAAAATATATATTTTATAAAAATATAAAATATAAAATACTGTGTACTGTAATTAGAACACTTAAATGCATATTATTAAAGCATATAAAATATGAAAAAAAATCTAGGTAAATACAATGCATGTATTTCCTTTTACACATCAGATGTTATATCATGTATATCACACAGAATAAGTGTTGTACTTGTATGTAGCTAAACATAGGGACTATTTTGGACTGAAAGAGTTTCTAATATCAATATTAATTATACTATAATCAACATCACTGCAGTCTACAGAAGTTAATGACCTCTTGTTCCCAACATGTGCTCCATATTAGAATCACCCTGGTAGTTTTTCAAGTACTCCAGCTTAGACCCCACTTCAATTCAGTCCAGTTCAGTCACTCAGTCATGTCTGACACTTTGTGACTCCATGGCCTGTAGCATGCCAGGCTTCCCTGTCCATTACCAAAACCCTTAGTTTACTCAAACTCATGTCCATCGAGTCAGTGATGCCATCCAACTATCCCATATTCTGTCATCCTCTTCACCTTCTCCCTTCAACCTTTCCCAGCATCAGGGTCTTTCCCAATGAGTCAGTTCTTCGTATCAGGTGGCCAAAGTATTGGAGCTTCAGCTTCAGCATCAGTTCTTCCAAAGAATGTTCAGGACTGATATCCTTTAGGATTGACTTGTTTGATCTCATTGCAACCCCAGGGACTCTCAAGAGTCTTCTCCAACACCACTTCAAAAGCATCAATTCATTGGTGCTCAACTTTCTTTATAGCCCAACTCTCACATTCATACATCCAGTAGTCACTGTAAAAAACATAGCTTGACTAGAAGGACTTTTGTAAGCAGAGTAATGTCTCTGTTTTTTAATATGCTGTCTAGGTTGGTCATAGTTATTCTTTCAAGAAGCAAGTGTCTTTTAACTTCATGGCTGCAGTTACCACCTGCAGTGATTTTGGACCCCCAAAAATAGTCTTTCACTGTTTCCATTATTTCCTCATCTACTTGCCATGAAGTAATGGGACCTTATGCCATGATCTTAGTTTTCTGAATTTTGAGTTTTAAGCCAGCTTTTTCACTCTCCTCTTTCACCTTCATCAATAGGCTCTTTAATTTCTCTTTGCTTTCTGCTATAAGAGTGGTGCCATCTCCATATATGATGTTATTGATATTTCTCCCATCAATCTTGATTCTAGCTTTTGCTTCATCCAGTCTGACATTTCTCATGGTGTACTCTGTATATAAGTTAAAAAAAGCAGGGTGACAATATACAGCCTTGATGTGCTCCTTTCCCAATTTAGAACCAGTGTGTTGTTCCATGTTCAGTTCTAACTGCTGCTTCTTGACCTGCATACAGATTTCTCAGGAGACTGGTGAGATGGTCTGGTATTCCCATCTCTTTAAGAATTTTCCAGTTTGTTGTGATCTACACCATCAAAGTCTACGGCATAGGTCTTAAGAAGTAGTAGATGTTTTTCTGGAACTCTTGCTTTTTTGAGGAACCAACAGATGTTGGCAATTTGATATCTGGTTTCTCTGCCTTTTCTAAATCTAACTTGAACATTTGGAAGTTCATGGTTCACATACTGTTGAAGCCTGGCTTGGAGAGTTTTGAGCATTATTTTGCTAGAGTGTGAGGTGAGTGCAATTGTGCAGTAGTTTGAGCATTCTTTGGCATTGCCTTTATTTGGGATTGGAATGAAAGCTGACCTTTACCAGTCCTGTGGCCCCTGTTGAGTTTTCCATATTTGCTGACATATTGAGTGCAGCACTTTTACAGCATCATCTTTTGGGATTTGAAATAGCTCAACTGGAATTCCATCATCTCCGCTAGCTTTGTTTATAGTGATGCTTCCTAAGGCCCACTTTTCTTCACATTCCAGGATGTCTGTCTCCAGGTGAGTGATCACACCATCGTGGTTATCTGGGTCAAGAAGATCTTTTTTGTGTAGTTCTTCTGTGTATTCTTGCCACCTTTTCTTAATCTCTTCATCTGTTAGTTTCATACCATTTCTGTCCTTCATTGTACCCATCTTTGCATGAAATATTCCCATGGTATCTCTAATTCTCCTCAAGAGGTCCCTAGTCTTTCCCATTCTATTTTGTTCCTTAATTTCTTTGCATTGATCCCTGAGGAAGGGTTTCTTATCTTTTCTTGCTATTAGACCCTACTTCATCAATTAAATAAAAAACTCTATGTGGGGGAGCACTTTAAGTGAATAACACTTAATTAGGTCATTCAAACATTAAGCACATACATGTATAAGTTTACTTAATTTATCCTGACAAATTCAAAATTAATTTATTAATTATTCATTAAATATACACTTACAGAATGTCTAATGACAAGTGAGAACTTTTAAAAATATTTTCAACTGTGATAAATATTTGGGTTTTTTTTCTCAAGGATTTTTCAACATAGAAGTAAGGTGATTATTTTATTTGGGCCTGAATTACTATTTATATAAATTTGCACAAATAGTCACCAGAGAAAACCATTTAAAAAAATAATTTATGGTTTTGAGATCATCAAATTTTTTAAAATAGTATTCAGTCATTTTTTTCATACTTTTCATTGTTCATTTCATCTATCAAATATTTAGCATAGTTTTATGCACTTCTAACATAGGCAACTGAACTCAAATCAAGTAATTCACTCTACCTTGCTAACTCTTTTATTTTTAAATATGTGATTCTAAAATCTTACCTGGGTACTCCATAGAGTCCAATAATCCTATTATATTTCATTGTAAATAAAAATTAAAGTTAAAAATTTCTCACAGGTTAGAAGTAATAAATGAAAGCAGCTATATTTCAAGATCAGAAAAGGGTGGATAGACCTAGGCCTGTTATACAGAGTGAAATAAGAAAATAAGTTTTCTTTATTTAATAAAGAAAATAAAATTTATTTATTATAAGAAAAAGAAAAACAAATTTCTTATATATTATTGCATACGGCTGTGAGAGCACCAAAGAACTGATGCCTTCAAAATGTGGTGGTGGAGAAGACTCCTGAGAGTCCCTTGGACAGCAAGGAGATCAAGCAAATCAATTTTTAGGGAAATCAACCCTGAATGCTCATTGGAAACACTGATGCTGAAGCTGAATCTCCAGTATTTTGGTCACCTGAGGCAAACAGACAACTCATTGGAAAAGTCTCTGATGCTGGGAAACATTGATGGCAGAAGAAGAAGAGAGCAATAGAGGATGAGATGGCTAGATGTCATCACCAATGCAGTGGACACGAACTGAACTTGGGCAAACTTCAGGAGATGGTGAGGGACGGTAAGACCTGGTATGCTATAGTCCCTGAGGTCACAAAAAGTCAGACAAGACTGGGTGACCGAACAACAGCATATTTAGCTGTTGTTACTGAACAACAGCAACTTTAGCATATATATAGGAATTCATTAAAATGATACTATTGAACCTATTTGTAGGGCAGGAATAGAGACACAGACATAGAGAACAAACTTTCAGACATAGCAGGGGGAAGAAGAGGATTGGAAAAATTGAAAGAGTACTATTGAAGCATATACATTACCATATTTAATACAGATAGTAAATGAGAAGTGGCTTGTAACAAAGGGAGCTCATTCTTGTACTCTGTGACAACCTAGAGGGATGGGAAAACGTGGGGATTGGAAGGGAGGTTCATGAGGGAGGGGGCATATGTATCTTGTTGCTGTATGGCAGAAATCAACACAGCATTGTAAAACAATTGTCCTCTAATTAAAAATAAATTTAAAAATCAATTTGAAAAATCAATTATACTCTTTACACTAGCATGAAAAAGAAATCAAGGAAACAATTATATCTACCATAGATTCGAAACAAAATTCAAATGTAACTTTAAGAAAGATATACAAAGTTTATACCCTGAAAGGTATATATGTGTGTGTGTGTGTGTGTGTGAGTATATATTCACACACACACACACACACACACATATATATATGCATATATATGTGCATATATATATATGAAAATTCAAATAAATGAAAATATGTCAGGTTTATGGGCCAGAACACTTAATATTGTTAAGATAATACTCCCCAAATTTATCTACAGATGGAACACAATCCCAGTCAAATCTTAGCTAGATTCTTTGCACAAATTGATAAAAGGACTTGAAAATACATACAGAAATTTAAAAAAACCAGTGGGGTCAAACAATAATCTTGAAAAAGAAAAATAAAATTGGAGGACTCACACCTCTCAGTTTCAAAACACATTGTAAAGCTGCAGTAATCAAAATAATGTAGGCATGGCTAAACTTAGGCATATTGATAAATGGAATAGAATTTAGAGCTCATAAATAAATCTCCACATTTGTAGTCAATTGATTTTTTTAATAGGGGAGCCAATATAATTAAAGAAGGAAATAATTATCTTTTCAACAAATGGAACTGGAACAACTGGACATCCACAGGCCAAAGAATGAAGTTGAATTTCTTCCTCATGCCATATATGAAAATTTACTCAAAATAGATCATAGGGCAAAATGTAAGAGGTAGAATTATAAGTGGACTTCCCAGATAGCTCAGCTGGTAGAGAATCCACCTGTAATGCATGAGATCCCGGTTCAATTCCCAGGTTGGGAATTTCCCTTGAAGAAGGGATACAGTACCAATTCCAGGATTATTGGGCTTCCCTGGTGGCTCAGATGGTAAAGAATCCACTTGTGATGTGGGAGACATGGATTCCATCTCCGGGTTGGGAAGATCCCATAGAGAAGGGCACGGCAACCCACACCAGTATTCTTGCCTGGAGAATCCCCATAGATAGAGGAGCCTGGCAGACTACAGTCCATGCGGGCACAGAGTCAAGCATGACTGAGACTAGGCACAGCACAGCAGCACAGAATTATAAACTCTTAGATAAATCATAGGAATAGATCTCTGTGACTTTGGGTTATGTAAAATATTTTTAGATATGACCCCAAAATCACAAATGACAAAAGAAAGAATAGACACAAATTGAGTTCTATTCAAATTAAGAACTTTTGTTCTTTGTTTGTTTGTTTGTTTTGTTCTTTGTTTCACCAAGAAAATAGAAAACAGAATGGTAGAAAATATTTGCAAATCACGTATCTGATAAAGAACTTGTATACATAATGCAGAGAACTCCTCCAATTCAATAACAAAAATACAAGCAGCCAAATTAAAAGATGAACAAAGTACTTGAACAGAAATTTCTCCAAAGAAGAAATGCAGTTGGTTAATAGGCACATAAAATGATAATCAAAACAATGAGTACAAACAGAAGAAAAAAAAAATAGCATGTATTGATGAGGATGCAGAAAAATGTCTGGCAGTTTCTCAAAAGGTTAAACAGAGTCACCATATGATCTTTTAATTCTTCTAGGTGTATTACCAAGAGAAATGAAACTGTATGTCCCCATAAAAAGCTTACATATGGATAGTCATATTATTGTTATTTAAAATAATCAAAAATCCAAAAGTTCATCAACTAGGAATGGACAGACAAAATGCACACTCACACTTTGGAGTATAATTTAGCAGAGAGAAGAAATGAAGTACATATAGTCTACAACATGGATGAATATTCAAAATATGACAAGTCAAAGAAGCAGTCACACACACACACACACAAAAATACATATTGTATAAGTCAATTTATATGAAATATCCAAAGATGGGAAATCCATAGAGACAGAACATGTATTAGTATTTGCCTAAGACTGGGAGTGGGAGGGAGTAGAATGGCTTTGGGTTTCTTTGTGAGGTGATGAAAATACAGTGGAAATGAGAAATAGGTTTAAGGGACTAGATCTGATAGAGTGCATGATGAACTATGGATGGAGGTTTGTGACCTTGTAGAGGAAACAGGAATCAAGACCATCCCCAAGAAAAATAAATGCAAAAGAGCAAACTGGCTGTCTAAGGAGGCCTTATAAATAGCTGTGAAAAGACAGGAAGTGAAAAACAAAGGAGAAAAGGAAAGATATACGCATTTGAATGCAAAGTTCCAAAGAATAGCAAGGAGAGATAAGAAAGCCTTCCTTAGCGATCAATGCAAAGAAATAGAGGAAAACTGTAGAATGGGAAAGACTAGAGGTCTCTTCAAGAAAATTAGAGATACCAAGAGAACATTCCTTGCAAAGATGGGCTTAATAAAGGACAGAAATGGTAGGTACCTAACAGAAGCAGAAGATATTAAGTAAGGTGATAAGAATACACAGAAGAACTGTACAAAAAAGATCTTAACAACCCAGATAATCACAATGGTGTGATCACTCACCTAGAGACAGACATCCTGGAATGTGAAGTCAAGTGGACCTTAGGAAGCATCACTATGAACAAAGCTAGTGGAGGTGATGGAATTTCAGTTGAGCTATTTCAAATCCTGAAAGATGATACTGCGAAAGTGCTGCACTCAATATGCCAGCAAATATGGAAAACTCAGCAGGGGCCACTGGACTGGAAAAGGTCAGTTTTCATTCCAATCTCAAAGAAAGGCAATGCCAAAGAATGCTCAAACTACCACACAATTGCACTCATTTCACATGCTAATAAAGTAATACTTAAAATTATCCAAGCCAGGCTTCATTAATGCATGAACGATGAACTTCCAGATGTTTAAGGTGGTTTTAGAAAAGGCAGAGGAAGGAGAGATCAAATGGCCAACATCCAATGGATCATCAATAAAGCAAGAGAGTTCCAAAAAAACAGCTATTTCTGCTTTATTGATTATGCTAAAGGCTTTGACTGTGTGGATCACAATAAACTGTGGAAAATTCTGAAAGAGATGGACATACCAGACCACCTGACCTGCCTCTTGAGAAACCTGTATGTAGGTCAGGAAACAACAGTTAGAACTGGACATGGAACAACAGACTGGTTCCAAATAGGAAAAGGAGTATGCCAAGGCTATATATTGTCACCCTGCTTA